>JAODAL010026454.1:0-56756 GCA_025379985.1 Phyllomedusa bahiana | reverse complement strand
TAATAAAGAATTGCAATGTCTACAAAATCTTGGTGAATTTTTATCCAGTATTCTTAATAGATGTCTGTTTCGCCCGCGGGGCCCACCCCTTCGCTCCCCCCCGTGACTTTACAGCAGTAGATACCCCTTTTAAAAATTCTCTACCTAACTAATAAAATCTTCCAAATCTTAATCTAACTAAATTGTAAGGTCACCTATAAAAGGGGTTTTTCTCTGTGAGAAATATAATAATTTCGCTGGAGGGTTTGGACACAAGCAAGGCACGTCCTTCTCTCTGAGACGCTGAAAGCACTGAGTCAAAACAGGAAACCGGTTTTGTAAAACGAGAAAAGGGGCATGTGATTTTTTCCACCAATGCAACCATACACATCCCCCATGACGTCGCACCAAATCTCCCCCCTTTCTATTCTGTAACTGTTTTTCGGGCCGCCAAAATTACAGGAAGCGCCAAAAAAGGCCAAATTTAAATAGTATGCACAGTTTTTAACCTAAATTCTCATGATCTAAAAAATCCACACCATAAAACGTCCCGATTTCAATTTTGTCATAAAATCGTCACACTAGTCGCAAAAACCGCCAACAGAAGGGGGAGCGACAGTGACCCTTTAAAAACCCTAGGGGAAATAATGCCCCAATCAAATTCAAAGGCGGACAGTTCAAAATACAGTAAAAATGCAGAAAAAGAGCTGATTTTTTTGATAGCGGGGGCTGGGCAATCTGCCAATCAAATAGGAGCAACAGGGACCCATTAAACCATGGAAAATATTGACCAATCAAATTAAAAAGGCAAAACAGTTAAAAATACAGTAAAAAGGCAGAAAAGGGAGCTGTTGGGTTGAGCTAGGGGGGCTTGGCATTTCGGCCAATCAGAGCGCGAGCTACTTTGTCCCATTTATCTATGGCCAGATCGGGGGAATAAATCTTGACTCTCAGGCCGGGGGGGCATGGAGTTGATTAAAAAAATTGTTTTTAAAAGGGGTAAAATATTATTTAAAAAGACTCAAACCTTCTATAAACAAAACAATCAAAAACCCTAACAACGCGTTTGTGCCGAACTGGGCGCTACATCAGGAACTGCGTTAGAAATTGCCGGGAAATACAGAAAAATTTAGATTCTTTAAAGGGAATGTGTCCCTCAAAATTAATTATTGTTTAACTCACGTTTTATTTAAACACATTTTTTTAAAAATTTTTGGGTTTTATTTCTTTTTTTTTTTCATATCACTTTTAATATTTTTAAGAATTCTTTAAATCCTCAGTTTTTTTACTTTGGGCCCTAGGGATTGTTTTTCACCTTTAACCAGTCAAGAGAAACTTTTCACAGCTTCAGCACATAGGGGTCTTAATACTGTTTCTGTTCCATAGACTTCAATAGGACAGTTTTTTTAGTCATGCGTGTGACCCCAGGAAAAATTTACTTGCAGGGGGGGGGTGAGAGCTGTGAATCTCCTCTTGTGACGGTGGATTCTGTGTTTTTTTAATTTCCCCTGGGTCCCTTTCATTTTACCCTGCTTGTGTTAATAAGAACACACTGTGAAAATCTTTATTTATAGGGCAGGAATGTCAGATGTTTTAGGCTTTTTGGCCAAATAAAACTGCAGGACTTTAAAATTATTAAAAAAAATTTAAAGGATATGGAAAATTAAAAATAAATATAAACCCAAAATTCTTAAAAATGGTTTTAAAATAAAAACGTAAGTTTTAAACAATAAGTCATTTTTGATGACACATTCCCTTTACAGGAGTTGTCTCATTAAAAGCTTTCAGCCTCTGTCTGTGAATGGGAGTTTGAATTGAGGGCGTGCTAGCTTCTCTGCCTCTTCCCCCCTCCCTCCTTCCCCCCTCCCCTCAGCACACAGGCAGCTATCCGCCCGTAACATCTATACAGCAGGGGATTGCTGCCAGATTTTTAACCCTGTGTGTGCCTGCCTAGAGAGGTCTATGATTGCTAATAGCAGAACAAGGGGCTGAAGTGTTCCTATAAACCCCCTGCTTAGCTTACATATCTCCACATCTCCAGCAACAACAAAAAAAACCCTCTCAGAACAGAGGCAGGGAAGCTGCAAAGTGTTACTCAGATGTGTCCCTAGTACAGCACAAACATGAACTGTTCACAATCTGTATAGTATTATTTTAGTTACAGCTCCACAGACATCATGATTATAGTAACAAACAGGTCACTGCTGTTTACATCTATTGATCAGCCTAATCTCGACAATCTGTGTAGAGAGCAGGAGGGGAAACAGGCACACACAGGGTTAATCCAGGCCCGCACGGACATAGAAAACCAGAGTCCTCCCTCCTCCTCTCTACACTACAGAAGCATTCTGTGAGGGAGGGGCTCTCTGCTCTGACCTGTCTTCAAAGGTGATGAGTCATTCAGACCTGACAGCCAGAAGAAAGGAAACAACAGGTCGGCTGCTATAGAAATTTGAGAAGCGGATGCACTCCTATGATCAGGGCTAGCTCAAAATCAGTAGGACATTTGTAATGAACATATATTGCAAAGCTGCTTGTTTTTTCAAGATCTTTTAATTAAAACCCAATCATTGTAGCGAGACAACCCCTTTAAGCTCTTCTAATTGGTCGGCAGAAACTAACCAATCAGAATAGGAGCAACAGTGAACCATTATAAGCTATGGAGAAGTATGGTTCAATCAAATGAAATGGCTGGACAGTTCAAAATACAGTAAAAAAGCAGAAAAGAGCTTCTCTTACAGCTTCTCCTCACCTGTATACCCTGTTTCCCCGAAAATAAGAAAGTGTCTTATATTAATTTTCGTTCCTAAAGACGTGCTAGGTCTTATTTTCAGGGGCTGTCTTGTTTCTCCATGAACAAGAATTCACATTTAATGTTGAAAAAAAAAAAAAAAAATCAACATTTATTAACCCTTTCAACCACCCTGACGTATGGGAACGGCATGGTGGTTGTAAGCAGATATGTAACAGGATCGCAGCGCGACCCTGTTACACAGCCGCCGGGTGTTTGCGGCTAATTGCAGCTAACTCCCGGCGCTTGCAGCACGGGGGGTGCAGCGTCTGAAATGAATGAAAAACAGTGCTGCGCACAGTTTTTCAGCCCGATCGGGACATCAGCGATAAGATCGCCGAGTCCCGATGGGCTAACATGGCAGCGCACAGCCTTGTGAAGGCTCTCATCGCTGCCATGTTCCCGTTTGCCCCACTTCCGTCCCGAACCAGGAAGTGGGGAAAACGCCATCTTGATACAGTCTAATGCATTGTCTATGCAATGCATTAGACTGTATTGACAATCGCGTCACCTAATGGTCAAGCACCATAGGTGGCCTCAATGTTACAGTAAAAAAAAAAAAAAAAAATAAAGTTTTAAAGTGTAAAAAAAAAAAAAAAGTATTAAAAGTTCAAATAACCCCCCCTTTCCCCATTTTACAAATAAAAAAAATAAAATAAAAAAAAAAGTTACACATATTTGGTACCCACCGCTTCCGAAAAAGTCCATCTTTTAAAAAAAAAAACATCATTTAAACCCGTACGCGAACACCGTAGAAGAAAAAAAATTCCAAAACCCAAAAAATTGCTTTTTTTTTTTCGTTCATTTCATTTTCCTAGTATCAAAAAAGTCGAAATGAAATTCCAAACTGCTACAAAAAAAAGTACCACTCCACCCGAAAAAAAATGCACCCCCTGCCCTTCCGAAGGTTTTAAAGAACAAAAAAGTTTTTGGTCGACAAAATGGCACCACGGCAAAAAATTTCAAAAATGAAAAATTTTTAAAAATTTTTTTTACCATCCAAAAATAAGGGAAAAGCCCTACATTTTTTGGGTTTAATCCAAAAAGGCGAAACAACCGTTAGAATACAGTTTTAAAACCCACATCTTTTTTAAAACCGAAAAAGGGAACCCGAAAAACAAAACCCCCCAAAAAACATGGTGAAAGAAGACTTTTTTTCACTTTTTTTGGCCCCCTTTTTTAAAATTTTTTTTTTTGCCTTTCCCCCAGTAAAATTCCCTATAGTAATATGAATAAAAAACCCTGGAAAGTACATCTTGCCCCCAAAAAAAAAAAGGCCCTCAAAAATTGTCTATGAAATTTGGAAAAAAAAAAAAAATTTAAAGGTTTTTTTAAAAGTAGGAAAAAAAAAATTTAAGAGTAAAATAAATTTTTTTGGGTTTAAAGGGGGTTTAAATATACTTTAGTCCAAGTACCCCCCCAAACATCTCAAAAACCCAAATTCAAACTCTAAAAATCCACCCAAAAAATTTTTTAAATGACAAAATTTCAAAGTACAAAAAATCTAGGTACTTTTTACCATACACATTTTCCCAGGAAAAACATTTTTCATTCTCCACTGAATTATTTGTGACCCATTTCTTTTAGAATCTTTGGGGCCCAAATCAGGGTCTAAAAATAAAATTTTCCAAAAAATTTAGAAACCCCCTTTTTCCCAGGTAGCCCTGACACAAAGTAAGAGCTATCTAAATAAATCTGTTAATGCAAATGAGGAAGTTTTAAATTTTGGGGGGGTTTTTCCTTTTTCCCCCGGGGAACACAGAAAGTAAGAAATTAACCCGAACTTCTTCCCCCTTAATTTTAAAAGGAGTTCGAATTTCCCCAAAATTCGAACCAAACCCTTCACCTTATTCTTACACTAAAACAGGCGGGAGAAATTTTGAATTACATCCACAACAGTCAAATGGAAAACATGCTACATCTTGATAACACACTTGGGTTTATAAAAGCCACAGAAAAAAAATAAACAACCATTCACTTTTCCCTGTCGGGGAAACCACAGCATGACCCTTAAACCTGCATGCCCCCAAAAATTAAAAAGGGGCCAGAAGGCAGAAAATGTTTTGAACCATCTTTTTAAACTTGAACTGGACACTAATATCCCGGCCCCCGGGGAACGAAAGCATGACCCCCAAAAACCTTTCATAAACCCCAGTTTAAAAAAGGGGTCGGGAAAAGGATTCTTTGAACCACCTTTAAAAATTGAACTGGACTTTTAACTAAAATCTGTCCCTGAAACCGCAGTATGCCCATTAAACCTGCCCTAAACCCCACAGAAAAAAAAGTGCTGGGAAAAGGAATCTTTAAACCCACCATTTTAATTGAATTTGGACTTTGGGACTAAAACCCGGGTCCGGGGGCCACAGCATACCCCCAAAACCCCTCCCAATGCCCCAGATTAAAAAGTCCCGGGGGAAAAAAGGAGTCTTTCAACCACCTTTTTAGTTGAATTTGGACATTGACTTTTACCTTTTTCTGTCCCCACATTAGACCATTAAACCTGTCTGACCCACAATTAAAAGGGTCCCCGTAAAAAGGGTTTTTTGGGAAACTCCCTTTTTTAAAGTAAAAACGGGAAACATTACTATACCTGTCCGGGGCCCCACAGCATAAACCCCAAACCAGCATGCCCCCACTTTTAAAAAAGGCCGCTAAAAGGAGTCTTTTAAACCACCTTTTTAAATTGAATTTGGACTTAAACTATATCTGCCCTTTTACCGCAGGATGACCTTTAAAACCTGTCTGCCCCACAGTTTAAAAAAGGGTCCCCGGAAAATATGAGTCTTTCAACCCCTTTTTTTTTTTCACGGGACCCCTGACTAAAACCCTTTGTCCGGGAAAAAAACATATGACCATCAAACGGGCCCTGCCCCCACAGTTTTAAAAAAGGGTGGGAAAAAAGGAAAGTTTTTATGAACCCCTTTTTATTTTTAAAACTGGACATTGACAAAACCCTGTCCCTTCCCACAGCTAAACCCCAAAAAACCTTTTTGAAAACCCACAGATCACAAAGTTGACCCCAATGCTTTTTTTGTACAGTGACTGTCATTTAGTATTTTTTTTGGTAACTGACATTTGTTTACAAATTTTATTTAGGAATTTTTATATATAGTTTTACATTATTATCTTTTTTTGTTTTTTTTTTCAAGTTGATAACAAAAAAAAAAACCCCCCCTCCCGCAGTTTTTTAAAGGAAAATTTTTTAAACATGTAAAAGTGTTAATTTCCCCGGGAAAAACCCAACCCCATAAGTAATAAAAAGGGCCTAATCAACCCCAAAAAAACCTTCTTAGTTAAAAAAGCATTTGCCCTCCCTGGCTTCTGAGAGTGATTCACCCAATAAATTTCCCAATGGTTTTTTTTTTTCCCCCCAAAATCCTTTTTCATTTATTGGGAAACAACCCCCCCCGGGAAAGATCAAATGATGCGCCCCCATAGGGGCCCTTTTCCAAAATTTTTAACCCCAAAAATTGGCAATTTTTTTCCAGCCCGGGGGCCCTTTTTAAACACTACTTAACCTCACAGAAATCACCTTTTTTAAAAAATCTTTTTTTTTTTTGAAAAATTTTTGAAGCTCCCTAAATTGCCCCGAAGGGGGTAAAGACCAGTCCCGGCCTTCGGGCCCACTTTAAAAAACAGGAGGCCCCAGCCTGCCAGGGTTTGGCCCTTAAACGGGGGTGCGGGAGAGCCCACTACGTCTGTCATCTATTAACACGGAGGCCCAAACTGAAAGGGCCAGATTACAGTGGGTGTGGTGGACCCAGGCCTACTTTCGTAAACTATTAACACGCGGGGTTCCGCGCCAGGGTGTGGAGTTACAGGGGTGGGTGAGGGGAAGCCCAGGCTGGCGTCCCCCCTCTATTTAAACACGGTAAAAATGCCCTTAGGGCCCGCAGCCCAAAAAAAAACCAGTTGGGCGGGAAGCAGAGTACGGAAGTGTGAGAAAAACCCCCAAACCTTCCCTCAGAAAACACAGTCAAACCTTTTAGAAACAACTTTTTTTTTAAATAATAATGACCTGAGTATACTGCATTCAACAAAAAAAAGCCCCCAAAAAAATTAAAAAACATGATCCTTGAGCCATTTTTTGACAATTGTAAAAACAAATGTCTTTTAGAAACAACATTTTTTAGAATGGGAACCCATAGTGTTTTTTGCTTTTTCAAAGCAGCATAAACCCCCAAAAATTAAAAAAAAGACTTCTAACCACTCCCAAAAAATTTTGGGGAATTGGAGAAATGCCACTTAGAAGCCCCATTTCTTTTCCCAAAAGGGAAACCATAATTATAGCTGTTTTCACAGCAAAAAGACCCCAAAAAGTTATAAATATGACTTCTAAAACCCCCCAAAATTAAAAATTGTGATGGAAAAATTTCCACTTAAAAAACCAAAATTTCCCTTTTTTTCCCAAAAAGGACCAAAATTTAAATAGCTGTTTTTTAAAACAGCAACATGCCCCCCAAAAAAATTAAAAAGAGCCCTTCTAAACCCCACTATTAAAAATTTTAAAGGAAAAAACCCACTTAGAACCACATTTTTTTTTTCCAAAAGGAATTATAATTTTAGCTGTATCTCAAAAAAACATGACCTAAAAAACCATTGAAAAAAAGCAAAAACTTCTAAAGATAAAGTGATTAAAGGGAATACGTGTTGTCATAAAAACCTTTTTGTCTTTTACAGTCCCCCTCACAGCAAAAACCAGCAAAAAAGAACTGTTGGGAAAAAAAAGAATAAAAATTATAGTAAGAAATTATTATTTTTAAAAAAAAAATTTTTTTAAGAGGAAACCCTTTCTGTTTTTAAAAAGGAATGTGAAGTAGAACCCCGGGAAAATAATCGGTTTACCTCGGGAATTGGGGCCCAAAAACAACAAAACCCCGGGGAAAACCCTTGCCTTTTTCATCTTGATTGAAAGTCAAACGATCCACAATTTTCTTTGGAAAACCATCGTTTTTTCTTTTAATGAAATCCCTTTCCCGCTGTGCTGAAGGTTTCCCCTCAGAAAATGACGCTGGCTGCTTTTGGGGGGGGACAAAAAACCTCTATGGCGTGCCGGGGCGAGGGCCGGGCCATTTTGTCCATTTTTGGGTTAAACCCCGAAGCTATTGGGTCCGGGAAAACCCTCCAAAAACCAAACGGTGTTTTAGGACGCCCGAATTTATGCCCATGATCTTAAAGCTGGCCTGTGTGGGGGGTTGGGGGTGTGCCCTTTTTTTTCCAAATTTCATTTCGTTGTTTTAGGGGAAAAAAAATAAATTTCCAGAGGTTTACTCATTAGGCTTTTTGCCACCTTCCTGCTCGCTGCTGCCCCTATGGCTAAAATTGGCACCCCAACCCCGCTGTTCCCCCGTCGCTGACGTTTTTTCCCCCATGACATTTGAAGAAAGTGAAGCAGGGGCGCAACAGATTCTCCAGTTGGGTCAATCAGGGAAGGTCCCCAATTTTTGTGCTTTTACTCTCTATTTGGGGGGGTTTGGAAAGGGAAAATGGGGCAGTTTTGTTTTTGTACCGGGGGGATCCAGGAGGTGGCCACCCGTAACTGTTTTTTTTTCCTTTTTGATGGGCCTTTCCCTCGAGGATCATGTTGGGAAATGGAAACAAACCAAGCACTCCCTTTTAGAGATTTGAGGGCCCTTTATTTCCCAAGCCCCCTGGGTTTGAGAGGCACTAGCAAACTACCTTTCCCCATCTTCCCCTCCGCCCAAATTCGCGCCAAACCCCTTTCTAAACCCCAAAGGGAGGGGGCGTGGTAAAAGTCGATCCCCAGGGGAAAACCCTTTCCCCCTCCCCCCTCCGCTTCCCCGGCAAAAAGGGTTCAACACAGCCCTGACTTGCCTCAGAAGAAGGGACCCTGAGAGCTGAGGGGCCGGGCCCTTGGGACTTTTTCCCCGGACCCCGAACCACTGCCAATAAGACCGATAAAAAAATTTAAAACCCGTCGGGGTTTGTGGATTCCCACGGAAGAAAAGGGTTTCCCTGGGCCGCATCCTTTTGTCCCCTCCTTTCCCCCTCCGTCGTTGGTGGGACCCTGATTTTTCAGAGTGGGGCCAACGGGTCGTTCCAGATCTCATATCCCCCACAAAGCTCATGCTGACAAGGGGCAAATTTGTCCCCCACTGACCATTTTGGTGGCCTTTTTCAAAACTGGCAAAGGGGGCCCCAGGGGCTCTTTCACCTTCCCCACTCCCCCGGTGGCCCAACACCCCCCAAATCCGCAAACCCCGCCCTTTTCAGGGCATGTTCACTTTCGTACTGCCGGGGAATGGGGAAATTTCGCTGCTGTTTGGGGGGGTGGGGGAAAAACCCCGCTTGGGTTTCCAAAGTCCCAAAAATGAGACGGTTTTTACGGGGAGGGCCCACTACCTGGGGAAAAAGGCCCGCCTGGCGGGACGAAGCCGGGTTCGAACGCCGGAAAGGGGCGAACTCAACCCCGAGCCTTTCTTCAGGCCCTGCATTCCCCGACCCGGGAAGCGCTTTAGGGAAAATTTTTGGACGACAAGGTTCAAGACATGGGGCCAGGCAAGGGATGTCTTTCCCGCCTTTTCCAATCTTTAAGGCGGCCACAGATTTCGGGCCGTTTTCCCCCAACCCCCCACCTTGCCTGGCACAAGGGCCCGCCCCCGCATTTTTGCCTTTCGGAGAGCCGTCCACAGCTTTCCCCCACCTTTTGTGGGGGGCCCGGGCTCCAAGACAGTTTTTAATTTTTAACATGGCCTGGTTTTTTTCCCCTGGCCCGTTTGCCACCAGAGGACTGGTGAAAGAACCCTGCACCCTCCCGCTTTTTTAAGAGCGTGCGCCCCCAGCCTGAGAGCCAAACCCCCCTCACCCCCCAAAAGGGCATCCCCCGCTCACCCATTTAGCTGTCCAGGGGATTTTAGCGGCCTTGGACTTTTTACAAACCCCTTGGGCCCGGGGGTGAGATGGACTTTTTTTGGACACAGATGCAGACAACGGGGCCCTTTAAATTTTTTGATGACACTTTGGGTTGGGCCCGGCAGGGGAAAGGTTTTTTTTCTGGCAAAAAAATTTGCCCCGCTCGGCCCAAACTGGTTTTTGGGGACAGGCAAGGGCCATTACGTTGGGGGAAAACCCTCTGGGGTCCCACCAAACGGAAAGGCAACATTTCCAAGGGCCCAAAAACCTGGCAAAGGCCCACATTCAGGCTTTTTGGGGCCCTTTTTTTGGGGTGGGTTTGGGTTAAAGTGTTTCTTTTCTTGCTTTCCCCAAAACCCGAAAGGACAGAAGGCTGGGGGGTTTAAACCCGGGCCCCCTTAACGGGGTTTTCAGGTTTGTCAAACGGCGGGGGGAGAATGGGGGAAAGGATGGGGGCCCCTTACTGGGGGAGTGGCCGGTGGTTTCCGGGGACGGGGGAGGCTAAGGGGGGGCTGGGCCCTGATCAAAGACTTGAGAGACCGGTGCACTGGGAACGCTTGGGGGGGCGGAGGAGGGAAAGGGGGGCGGGGACAGAGGATGGGGAAAAGTTTGGGTTTGGGAAACCCGGGTCGTTTTGGCCTTTTTGGGCCAAATGTTTTTTCCTTTTTAAACCCTGCCTTCGCTTTATGTTTTCTAGACTGTTTTGGGGGGTTAAACACCTAAGAATTCTTGGGCCCCTAAAATTTTGCGTTTACGGGAACGGGGGAATAAAGAATCGCTGGGTGAAACAGAGGGTTTGCTCAAAGAAGGCCCCGGGCCCAGAGGGCCTGGGCCTTTTTGACGGGGATAACGAGGAGCGGGGTTTTCCGCTGACCGTTGGGTGCGGGAAACAAATCAACGGGCTTCTTTTTACCGGGGGCCCCCTCCCCCTTTTTTTGGCGGGCCCCCGAATTGCACACCCCATCGTCTTCCTCCTCATCCCCTGATGAAGCGCTCACAAGCAAAATTTTGCGGGAAAAACCACGTGATCCGCAATTTCGTCATCATCATCAACACAGGGGACTTCGTCGTCCTTTGGCCCTTTGCATCCAGGGGCCGGCCCCCGGGGTTTCAAAACAAGAGGGAAATTTCAAAAGGGGTTTCCCCCCGGCCCCGGGGGTTTTTTGCCGATTGACCGGCTTCCTTCTCCTCCTCTGATGGCATCAGTAACTTGGGGGGCTTTAGAGCAGAGAAAATCACCTCTTTGGCCTCTTTAACTTTTAACCCTGGGCCCTTTTGACCCCCCAAACCCCCCCTTTTTTCAAACAAAGAGGGCTTTCCCGAAAAAAGGGTTTTCCACAGTGGTGGGACACAGTTACATTAGGGCTGCTTCATGTTGGAAAAATGCTGAAGATGACATTTTTTGGGAAAAGAAAATGTGGGGACGAGGAGGTAAGACTGCTGGAGCAGGTTGCAATTAAAACCCCTGAAAAAACAGATTGGTGACTTGTTTCGTTACTGAATTCACCCGGGCCCCCGACCCAGCGATGACAGGCCGACGGGCCTGGGAAAACCCAAAAATCCCCTGGCTTTTCGTGTTGTCGTCCCGCACTGAAGGAGCAAAATTTTCTTTTTCCCCCACCTCCATGTCCTACCCCCCTCCCTTTTTTCCCCCTTACCACCTGCATTTTGCTCCATGTTCAGAAAGAAAAAATTTTGGGGAAAGGGGATTGGGAAAAGTTTTGAACGTCAGTTATAAAAAAAAACGCCAAATCACAGCTAATTTTCAAATCCCTCAAAACAAAACAAAATTGGTATTTAAAATTTTAAATGCAAGGGGGGCTCTATCAACAAATCTGGGAATGGGCAAAAAATGCAAAAAACACTACCCGAAATGTTTTACGGATAATAAAAATTTTTTGGCACCTATCAATTCAAACCCGTGGTGCAAAACAATTTTCTGGATTCAAATTTTAAAATGCAAGGTGGCTTTAAACAACAAAAACGGACTCCCGGGAAAAATGAAAAACACGTAACCCGAAATGTATATTTTGGAAAAAAAAAAATTTTTTTTTACCTATCAACCCCATGGTGACCCACACAATTTTTTGGATTCAAATTTAAAATTCAAAAGGGAAACTAAAAAAAAAAAGCGGGCCGGGCAAAAGTGCAAAAAAAAAAATTAAACTGAAAAGCATCGGATAATAAAAAAGGGATTTTTGGGACCTATTTAACCTTGGGGGACTACAAAATTGCTTTGGGTTCAATTTAAAAATTCAAAGGGAACCCCCCTATCAACCAAAGCTGAACTGGGCAAAATTGAAAAAGAACACCTATCTGAAATGTTTTACTGATAATCAAAGTGGATTTTTTGCACCTGCAGTTATTAAAAAGATCGTATCCTAAATAAGTTCAGGCTGCCCAATATCCAAGTAAATTCAATAGTAAACTGTTAATAATAAAGCTATTGCAATCCAATGTCTGCAATACAATATCCAGTATTCTTTAAAGAGCTTGCCTGTGTTCGCCCGCGGCCCCCCACCCCCCGCTCCACCCCGTGACTTTACAGCGGTAGATGCTCCTTTAAATTCTCTGCCTAACTACCTAAAATCTGCAAATCTCTGATCTAACTGAGTTCTAAGGATCACAGCTAAAAGTAGAGCTGTCTCTGTGAACAAATAGAATAATTTCGCTGAGCTGTTTTCACAGAGGCAGAGCACACGTCCTACTGTTTTGAGATACTGACACACACTGATCATGAACAGGAAGGGCTGTTCTATGTAAAATGAGGTCATGTGATTTTTCCAGCCAATAGCAACCATACACATCCCAGTCATGACGTCGCACACACATCTCGCCCTGCTCTATTCTGTAAGCTGATTTGCTGGCCGCCAAAATGACTGGAAGCGCCGAAATGGCGCAATATTAATAGATTATTCACAGATTTTACCCTAAATTATCGCGTGATCTAAAAAATCCGATCAACGTAAATACCGTGCCGATTTCAACTTTGTCGATAATAATCGCTCAACACTAGTCACTAGTTACGACCAGTAAATCAATTTCAGCTTGCTGGTTGAGCATGGAGGTTACAGGCAGATTAGATATTTATCAATGAAACAACAAAGGGTGGAAAAGACTGTTATTGCAAAATAATGTGAGAGGCTCTGCAGTGAGGTTACACAATATAAGTTATTCAATAAAGGGGAGACATTTTCTTCTGCAGCCCAGGGAATACTGGAAGAGATCAGATTGGAATACATGTCCTTGATGCATGATGGGAGCTGTAGTCTGTTTCCCACATAGGATCCTGCTGAAGCCAGACTCACTCTTACTACATTCAGTATGTATTGAGCAACTCTTGGTATATCAACTCTGCGGCTTACTTTCAAGTTACTCAACCAAACGACGATGAACATTCTGGTACATTCCATTGTCGGTAATCACACCTGGTAGTCTGATTAGGGCTTTATTTAATATATATTTGCCCTCACTGGTCACCTGTGACTGAAGTCGTCTGTGGCCCCTGCAACCTAAAACACAGTCCCTTGACCCCTGCTGTTTCTAGCTCTCTCTCTAGAGCTATCTGGAATGCACAGTCTGTATGCAACAAACTCTCCTCCATACACGGCCGATTCATACACGACCTATTAATCTCACGTAATTTACACTTCCATGATCTGCCAAAAACCTGGCTGACACCCTCTGACACAGTCTCCCTTGCTGCGCTCTCCTTTGGCGGACTCAAACTTACCCATGCTCCCCTCTCCGGAAACAGACATGGCAGAGGTGCCGGCCTTCTATTGTCTGATACCTGTTCCTTTGTCCTTATTCCACCCACCCCTACCTTTACTCACACTCTCCTCCTTTGAAGTGCACTCTGTTGGCATCTACTCCCTCTCCACCTTCCAAGTAGCTGTCGTCTACCGACCACCAGGCCCTGCCACCACCTTCCTTGACCACTTTGCTTCCTGGCTTCTCCACTTTCTTTCCAGTGACATCCCCAGTTTTATCATGGGAGACTTCAACATCCCCATTGACATCCCACTCTGCTGCCAACAAACTCCTTTCACTCTCATAATGAAGGCTTCCATAGCCAGCATGTTTTTGTTTCTATTATTTCTTTTCTCCAGGCAAGAAATAATAGAAACACTATCTTTGTTCAACCTTCTGCATTATTTATATAATGCAGACGGGTGTACAAGTGATTGCATCCCCTAGTGGTCAAGTACCCTAAGGGGATTACATTTTAAAATAAAAAAAACAGTCTTAAAAGTATAAAAAATAATAACAAATATTAAAAGTTCAAACCACACACCCTTTGCCATGTTACAAATAAAAACATTAAAAAGTTAAAAGTAATTGCATTGCTGTGTCCCTAAAAGTCCAATCTATTAAAATATAATCTCATCTGTTCCACATGCTGAACACCAAAGAAGTAAAACAAATTCCAATTACCAAAATTATGTTTTTTTTTATGAATTTCACATACCCTAAAAATTGGAATAAAAAGTGTTCACAAAGTTGCATGTATCCCAAAATGGTATCAATAAAAACTACATATTAGCAGATCGCAGAAAATGGGGCCACAGTGCACATTTAAGAAATAGAAAATGTTTGTATTTTTTAAAAGTACTGAGACGTAATGAAAACCTTACATACAGTATTTAGTGCTGCCAGAATTGTACCAAACTGCAGCATACATATAACACATCATTTATACCGAATAGTGAACATCATAATAACAAAACCCCTACTAACATGGTGCAAGTACGTCTTTTTCACATTTTACCCCACTTTTTTTCAATTTCCCAGTATAATCTATGGTACATTCAATGACAATATTAAAAATAAATCTTATCCTGCTAAAAGTAAGCCCTCATATTTTTCTGTAGATGGAAAAATAAAAATGGCTCTTTTAAAAAAATACAAAGAGCCAACAAATTTTGACTGGCTTTAATTTGTAATTTCTACCCTCACCACTCCTGCTTTTGTTTGCTGAGACATTCATTTATCTTGTGATAGTGATCAAGGGAATCTTATCCACGATGAATGATTTTTTTCCCACCACTTACCACCAGTGCTTTCATTGGTGGCATGTTGAGCATTATTTCAAAGTGTAGAGCAGGGCAATGTGTTGCTGTATCAATAAGATGCAGCAGGATAATTACTAATTATTGGTTGCTGAACAAATAGTAAATGCACAATTTACAAATGGTTTCACCTTTATCCTGTGCAGCCATTGTTTTTATAGCTCAGCTTGTTTCTTGTTATATTTGACTTATTCCATGACATATGGAGACACTGGGGCAGATTTATCAAAAGTGTCTTATTTTAGACAGTGTAAAGTTAGACTAGACAGTTTTATAATGCGCCACATTTATCATAGCGTTGATAAATCTAGCGCAGGTTAGAACTGTCTAGTCAAAGTTTGAACCACAATTAAGTTGGCTTACTTTCACACCAGAAACTTCGACAAAATCTGGGCGCTTTTTTTGTCACATTTAAGCCACGCCCCCTTTCTCGCGTAACCACGCCCCCAATTAAGAGGTCACACCCCTTTTGTCGGTCGAGGCGCAGAAGCGTCTGAAACTGTCTAAAACACATAGTAAATGTGGTGAAAACCTGGTTTCTGTCGCAAATGGAGCCAGAATTCTGGCGCAACTGCCTTGATAAATCTGCCCCACTGTGCTGTGAATCTTACAAAGCTAAAGGTATTTATTTGATAAGCTCTATTAATTCTAGGAATCTATACACATGAAGTACTAAACGGATGAAGAATATAAGATAGTAATAAGAACCTCTCCAACTGAACCAACCTGGATTAAGTTTATTTGTCTAGAATAATATTCTTGATCAGTCTACTGCTATATGCTTGTAATAGTAATTCCTAGATCATGTCTATAATTATTAATATTTGTATTCCGTTTATTTGTCACAGCTCGACAAAGGGCTATTCTGGTCAAAATGCTGCCTTTTGTGTTGGCACTGGAGCATAAATAAACAATTGCACAATTATTACATCTAATCGGTCTGTAAGAGATAGTTTACAAATTAGGGGAAAAGAGACATCAGAGGAGGGTACAAGCTGCTCCCTTGATAGTGTAATGGCAGCAGGGTTAATGCATGTCATAGCTTATGAAGAAGTGGGTTTTCAAGTTGCTTTTGAAGGTTTGGGTGATGTGAGAAAGTCTGATGTTTTGACATAGCGAATTTCAGTATTTGAGATGCACTGGAGAAGTTTTTTAGACTATTTGAAGAGCAGACAAGAAAAGAGCAAAGAAGATTCTTTTCTGAGGAGCTAGGATTATAAATAGAGATGGGCGAATTGATTCTAAGGAAGTGGAATTCGTTTAGAATTTCAGGAAAACTTCGGTTCTAAACGAAGTAAGTTTGGGGGATTCGTGGGAAGAAGGTGTTTTTCATTGATAAAATGGTTTTGCAGAACATGGCGTTTTAGGGGCAAAGAACCTGGGGAGGAAGAGGAAAAAGTCTGCTGACATGGAAAGGATGAAGCCATCAGAGACCCGGGGGGGGATTCTGTGACGTCACCGCATTTTAAATAAGTGGGGGCGTGACCTGGGAGCTCACACTCCTCTCCTGAATATGGGGAAGTGCTGCTGCGCTGATTTGTAGCCTTACTGAAGAACTGTTTTATACAGCGATTTTTGTGGGGTGTCTCATTTGTCTCAAGACTGTTCTTTTAATGTTCTATTTCTGTTTTTGGGGGTATTGGATCTGAAGTCCAGGGGCTCCCCGCGTGCAAAACATTTTAAAATGCTATCTGCTCACACACATTAAATAAAAAAGCTGTATCTAAGCCAGTTCCGTTTTTTTCTTTAAAGAAACGCGTTTTTTATAAACAAATACCACTCTTTTTTTTGCCAATTCTTTTCCAATTTACATCCAGGGGTTAATTAACGTTGTTTTTCTGCTGTGGTGACCCAAAGAAACCGTCTTTTTCCCCGCCAAAAAATAAAATTTCCTGTAGAAAATTTCACAACAAAGGGTTTAAATTAAAATTTTTTCTCTTTTGTGTAGCGTAAAAATACGGCATTTTAACACGCTACAAAAGATATTGTTTGGGGGTGCTCAATTCTTTTGCGAAATTTACTCCAGGGTTTTTAAAAAGCGTTGTTTTTTGCTTGGTGCCCCAAAAACATTTTTTCACCCCCAAAAAATAAAATTTTTTCCTGTACAAATTCAAACAAGGTTAATTAAAAAATTTTTTTCTTGTTGTGTAGCTAAAAATACCCCAGGTAAACGCTAAAAAGCTAGTATTTGGGGCTCCCAAATTTTTTGCGCAATTTAATCCAGGGGTTAATTAAGCTTTTTTTCTGCGTGGTGAAAAAAATAAACCGTTTTTTTTCACCCCCAAAAAAAAACAATTTTCCTGTAGCAAAATTTCACAAGCGAAGGTTATTACAAATTTTTTCTCTTGTTGTGTAGTGTCAAAAAAACCCCACGTGACACGTAAAAAAGCAAGTAGTTTGGGGCTGCCAATTTTTTTGGAAAATTTACATCCAGGGGTTAAATTAAGCATTGTTTTTTTTGCTGTGGTGACTCCAAGAAAACCGTTTTTTTCACCGCCAAAAAATACAATTTTCCTGTAGCAAAATTTCACAACGAAGGTTAATTAAAAATTTTTCTCTTGTTGTGAGTGTAAAAAAACCGCCTTTTTTTTGTAACACGTAAAAAGCAGTTTTTTGTGGTTGCTAAATTTGTTTGGCGCTTTTTACATCCAAGGATTAACAAAATTATTTTTTCTGCAGTTTACTCATAAAATAAACTTTTTTTTCACCCCACAGAAGAAATTCTGTAGCAAATTTCATACCCGAAGTTAATTAAGCCTGTTTGTGCTTTTACTTTTCCATAAAATACCAGAGTTTTTAAAAAACGGCACACAAGTCAATTTTTCCTGGCCATTTGTAGGCAATTTTAACCCAAAGGGGTTACCCAACTTGTTACTGGGTTTCATTGGAGTCAAATACAGGGGTTATTTACATATACAATATCTTCTCAAACATGTCGAAATTTTTTAGAAAAACAGTAGTCAGACAAAGGGGGGCAGGCTCTTCACCTCGATGGCGTGGCACAAACATTCCTGGAGCCCCCGGGTCGCAGAAAGCAAGGGGGACTTTGCAGCAGGGGTCACTCAGTGAGGCCAAACTGCCGCTGTCACTAGGGGCCCGTTGCTGACTAGAAACCCAAAGGGGTTTTGTTTGGGGTTTGACTGGGTCATCCATTTCCTCCCAGAGACATTGACAACCTAGCCAAGAGTCGGGGAAACCCTAAACAAAACCTTTAGTTTGGCAGGGCCCGGGAGGGTCAGCGGCCTCATCTGTCCTAAACCCGCCTCTGTCCCACCCGGGTTCCCCTCACCCCAGAGATCTATATGGGTCTGGGCTCAGCGCCACTATAAGCGAGGATGAACAATTTGAGGGGGCAGTCACCTACTTGGGGCCAAGAAATGGGCCAATATCCCCTTCTTCTTGCAGTGGCGGCAAAATAAGATTTTGAGGTGGCATGGGGGGGTCATGTTGTGAGGGGGCAGCCTCTGCATACCAAAAACCAGTGATAGGGCGCGTGACAAAACCCAAATTTATGATGAGTAGCCACCGCACTTGGGAGCCGGGGGAAGCAAGGGGTTCATCATCGTAGGGGGAAGAGGCGTTTTAGCTTCGCATCAAGCCCCCCCCCAACCAGCAAGTGGGGTGGGTGGGTTATCGCAGGGGGAGCAGCAGTGTGAGGTCGGAGCCAAGCGGCCCCCGGGGAAAAAAACCCCTTTGCAGGGCAAGAAATACGCACGGGGCCAGCGAGGCGCGGTGGCAGTATCACTCAGTGCGGGGCGTTGGCGGAAAAAAGATACCGGCGGTGTGGCAGTTCTTTTCAAGACAGGAGGAGCCGAAAATTTGGGGGTTTTTAAATCGGGGGCAGAAAGTGAAGCGGGGCCCGGGAGCAACGTTGGCACCACGGCCCCGCTCAACAATGCAGCTCACCAAAAGGGGGGCCCGGGGGAAAAGGGTCAGATGTGGTGGTCCTCCTGCCCCCCGCAGCCCCCACCGCCAGTGGCACCATGCCATTGCCCAGTCAAGGTTTCCCCACCCCTCGCAGAAGGGGCTTTTCTCTTTGCCCTCACTCCCGTCCAATTTCTCCTGCTCCTCGCTACTATGGGGGCAGCCCGTCGTTCACGAGGCAATTGCAAAGAACAACAGTATGGTCCAAAATCCCAAGGCAGCAGCTGACCGGCCCCGCCAAGTTGTTGGTATTGAGCCCCCCCCTTTCCCAAATTTGGGGGGACTCTCCCAAAGAAATAATCTTGTGCCGGCCGAAATGGAGAGGTTTTCCCAAGCCGTAATTTTTTTTCCAAAAAAGGGATACCACACTTCAAAAAATGTAGAACAAAAGGGGCCCGTCCTGACTTTCGGTTTGTTCCAAGGTGCACCCGGGAGCGCGAGTCTGGAGCTGTAACTACGGTCAGGCCAGTACATGTTTCCTTTCGGCCCACTGGGTGAAAGTGCTTCCTGCCAGGCACACCCAAAAACTTGGACAGGAACGCCCCTTTCTCCTCCACGTTTTCAAACTGCTGCACCGCGCCCAAAGTCCGCCTCCTCCCCCTCCCCCCCACCCACCAACTCAGCCCCACCAATATGCTCCTCAACCACTGTGTAGGGCACGCGGGGTCACCGTTCTACACCTGGCTTGCCTCGGGGAACGAAGTCCAAGGGGGGGGAATGCTCCGCGTCAGCAGCGAAATCATGTGTGGCCTTCCCCCATGCCAACTGCAAAACGGAAACCCTGGGGACGGACGATGGGAGGAACATGGTGTCGTCGCACTGAGGAGGATGGCCATGTGCCCCGCATGGCGCCCGTTTTCAATCTGGTTGTGAAAAGGGTTTCCCGAAGTCTTCCACCGACTTTAGAACTTGAAAATGGCCAGGGAAAATGTGCTGCACTTTCCCCTTCCACAAACCAGGAAAACCCTCCCCGAATTGCAGCGGGAGAACGGCCTCCCCAATACACTCTGATATGCATGTTTCCACCCTTGGGGAAATTCCCGCCCCGCACATTTGGACCGCCTGTATGAACAGAGAAAAAGGCCCTTTAAAGATTTTTTGATGACCAGGCTGACAGGGGTACTCCCCCCGTTAACTTTGATGTCAGGGGCAACTCATGCGGACCCTGTGTTTGTTGAGGCCATTCGAGGAGACCACGTTATTTGTCGTCGCCGGGCTACGGGGGAATAACGTCACCACTGCTTTATGTCCTGGAAAAAGATGCTTAAAAATCTGTCGGGGGGGGGACTGGAGATGTGCACTACACCGCGGCCACATAGTCCGCTGGGGGCTGAATGGAGGAGGGGAGGACATTTGGAGCGAAGCGTTGTCTGGTGAAAAAGGGTGGATTTTCTACCCAGGGGACAAGAGAGGAGGAGCAGGAGCAAAATGGAGGGGAGAGGAGTGAGGGAAAACGAGCAATGACCCCAAGCACCGGCAATATACAGTGAGATGGGGGCAGGGACCCCTTGAGTCACTTGTGCGATGCCCGCAGCAGCTGATTTGCCCGGTTTTGTGACAGCCGAAAAGTCAGCATCCGGCAGAGGGGGGACTTCTGGCTCTCCACCCATTGACCCCGCTACCGGGCCAAAAAGGGAGCCTTTTCCCAGCTATTGAGAGGGGGGAAAAAACTCAAAACATAGGAAATCCTCCGTAACAATTGGCCCCCCTATTCGGCATCCCCTCCCCTGACAGGTCTGCCCGGGGGTTTCCCACGCTCACGTACTACTGCCGCGGCTGCTGGGGGAAGGGGGGGATAGGAGCATAAGTCCCTCAGCACAACCCAAGTCTGGAGTCCCCTGATGAGCAGCTTCCTTTCCCCGGCCTAGTGGAGGGCAGTCGCCGCAGCACAGGGCATGGAGCAGTCCCTGAACCACAGTGGGGCCTATTGGACAGCACTCTGCCACCCCCCGTTAAAAAATCCCCGGGCACGGGCAGCCAAAAATGGATGTGTGGCCCAACTTGGGGGTTTGAGTGGAGAAGCTTCCCCCCCGGGCCCGTAAATTTGGGATCAGGTTTGGGGGTTTATTGCGGCGGGGGGGCCCTTTTCCCCAAGGAGAACCCCTTGTCCAAGGGGAAATTGGAAGAAGACCTTTGTCAAATGAACGGCGGGATGTTAAAGGATTTCCACACACCAATGCCTTAGGCGTCAGACTACATCAGCCATGACGCCTCACCCAAACTGTGAAAAAATTAGTCTGGGTTCAAACTACCTGCCTCAGCCACTATTCTGTTGCCGCCACCTGCCTGATGCCAAACATCTGCTGCCAGTTTCTCCATCTGCCACCAACCATCTTTACCAGGGACTGGTATTGCCACCCACCTCCACACTCTGTCATTGTGCCACTCTATGACCTCATGCTCCTGCTGCTGTTTCTGGTGCCGTGACATCCACACTGTGTAATTTTTACCACTCTCTGTCCTCATGTGTTTTCGCTGTTGTTGCTTGCTGCGGTCCCCTACACACTGTGTCATTGTGCCACTCTCTGACCTCAAGCTGTTGCTCCTGCCGCCGTCACCTCCACTCTCTGTCATTGTGCCACTCTGTGGCCTACTCCTGTTTTTGCAACCTCCAGAATGTGATTGAGTAACTGATTGGCCTCATGCTGCTGCTGCCGGCCCCTCCACACTGTGTCATTGTGCCACTCTGTGGCCTACTCATGTTTTTGCCATAGCAAAAGCGTTGAGCCATAGCCCTGGCTCAAGCGTTGGCTATGGCTCAACGCTTCTCCGAAAGAGGTTACCCCCCTTCTTTATTACACCACAATAACCTTACCAGCAATCCACAACGCTCTATCGAACTCCCTAAACCTCCTAGAATTCCAATAATCCAGAAATACCATCCTTTCAGTCCCAAGATTGTTAACATCATTCGTAAACATTGGCCTATCCTCTCACGCTCCTATCCAACAGTTCCGGAATTTGAAAACCCTCCTTTACAGTGCTTTAAGCGGGACAAAAATATCCGTGATCATCTGGTCAAAGCCGACTTTGGATCCACTAAACAAACCATACGACAGACATTTCTCCACACACAACGAAAATGGACGTTTCCTTGTCTTTCTTGTGTCCAATGCTCCTCCGTTACAAGAGGTGAATTTTTAACCCATCCCCTTTCAGGCAAAAAGTTTCCTATCCATGGTTTTATCACCTGTCAATCAAATTTCGTCATTTATCTCTTTAAATGCCCATGTGGACTAGGATATGTCGGCCAAACTTCACAACCTATCAAGTATCGCATTTCCAAGCATAAATCCACCATCCGCTGCCATGAATTGTTATTACCTATTCCGGCCCATTTCAACAAATGTAATCACACCCCGGCCCAACTTCGATTTCAGGTCATTGTCCCCGCTCCCCCGCTGCACAGGGAACGGTTTTGGATTTATACTCTGTCTACCCTTGAACTACATGGACTTAATCGGGAATACGATACGGTGTATTGATTTTGTGTTTCCCTTCCTTTCTCGTTCCTTCCCCTCTGTCCCATTTTGAGATCTACAGCATTTTTTCCTTGTACATGTATATAGTACCTTGTATATATGTATTTATCCTTGTACATTTAGTTTGATTACAATATTTACCTTGATGTAATCATAAATATTATGTTGCTGTCCTTCACAGACCAGATAACCTATTTTCTTTATCTGGTCTATACTCAGGTTGTGTATGTTCTGTCCCCCTTTTATTATTCCCTCTTTTCTTTCTCTCCCCTTTGTTCTCCTTCTCTCCTTTCCCCTTCCTCTGTTTTTCCTTAATTATCCTACTCTCCTCTCTTCATATTCCTTCCCTTATTCATCTTATAATCTTTTTTCTTTATTACTCTCTTTCCTCTGTCTTTATCTTTCTTACCTTTCACCTTACATTATGCTATTACTCTCTTTTTCCCTTCTTCCTACATTTGTCACTTCCATTTGCAGGTCATTTTATTTGTTTTTCCCCCTCTTTTATCTTCCTCTCTGCTCTTCCTTTTAGACATATGGTTCTCATATTATTTTCCCTTGTCCTCCGTCCTTCTTCTCCTTATTCTCTTTATCCTTTTTCCTATACTCTCCTGTATCTTGCCCGTCCTTCAGTACGCATGCCCGGACCTTCCGCACATGCCCAGTTCCTTCTGTTGTGCCCTTTCCCTTCCTTTACCTTCGCTGGCTTCTGCGCATGCGCGGACTTCCGGTTCCCGCGCGTCCGCCTTTATCTGGCGTCCCCACCTGGTCCCGAGTCCGCGCTGCCCTGCTGACCTCCCGGACGTCATACTGACTCCCTCCACGTATCTATGGTATACTTTCCAGGTCTTCTTCCCCCTTTTACTCTGTTACTATTTGTTTCCTTGCATTCATACTTATTTCTAATTCTTTTTCCTTCACATAGCCTCATTTTTCAGCGCTGACATCTAAGTACCCATTGTTTCTCAGGTATTAATCCACATCCTTTGCGTTTCCCATTCATCTTATTCCTCTCTTTTTTACCTACATTTTATTCCCCTTTACTCCTTTAGATCCAGCCTCATATTTTATTGCCTTTACAAATATCCTTGTCCATCCATTCAATCTGCATACAGGTATATACTATATATTTTATTTTATTTCCCTTACCCTATTTATCGTATCCCTTTTGCTCTCCCCCTTATTTTTCTATATCCTCTCTAGACCTTCACCTCTCTTTCCCGCTTCTACCCTATACCGCCTTTTTCTCTTTCCCCCGTTTTCCTTGCATTTTTGTAACATGAACTTACATATGTTCTGTTACATTCCTAGATGTTGTTTGATAAAGGCCTTGGGGCCGAAACGTCACTTGGACATCTGCAACCCACCTTTGTTTTGTATTATTCTTGAATTTTGGCAGTAATCTTCTATATTATATGTGATTTGGAGCTATCTTTGGCATAATACTTTTTCCACTGTAAATAAATTTACTATACTTTTGCATAATTTTTTGGTGTGCCAGTGTATATCTCTTTATTGTGCCACTCTGTGGCCTACTCCTGTTTTTGCCACCTCCAGAATGTGATTGTGTCACTGACTGACCTCATGCTGCTGCTGCCGTGCCCTCCACACTGTGTCATTGTGCCACTCTGTGGCCTACTCCTGTTTTAGCCACCTCCAGAATGTCATTGTGCCACTGCCTGACCTCATGCTGCTGCTGTCGTGACCTCCACACTGTGTCATTGTGCCACTCTGTGGCCTACTCCTGTTTTTGCCACCTCCAGAATGTGATTGTGTCACTGACTGACCTCATGCTGCTGCTGTCGTGACCTCCACACTGTGTCATTGTACCACTCTGTGGCCTACTCCAGTTTTTGCCACCTCCAGAATGTCATTGTGCCACTGCCTGACCTCATGCTGCTGCTCTGGCTGCTGTCGTGACCTCCACTCTCTGTTATTGTGCCACTCTGTGGCCTACTCCTGTTTTTGCCACCTCCAGAATGTCATTGTGCCACTGTCTGACCTCATGCTGCTGCTGTGACTGCTTTCGTGACCTCGACACTGTGTCATTGTGCCACTCTGTGGCCTACTCCTGTTTTTGCCACCTCCAGAATGTGATTGTGTCACTGACTGACCTCATGCTGCTGCTGTGCCCTCCACACTGTGTCATTGTGCCCTCTGTGGCTACTCTGTTTTAGCCACCTCCAGAATGTCATTGTGCCACTGCCTGACCTCATGCTGCTGCTGTCGTGACCTCCACACTGTGTTATTGTGCCACTCTGTGGCCGACTCCTGTTTTAGCCACCTCCAGAATGTCATTGTGCCACTGCCTGACCTCATTCTGCTGCTGTGGCTGCTGTCGTGACCTCCACTCTCTGTCATTGTGCCACTCTGTGACCTACTCCTATTTTTCCACCTCCAGAATGTCATTGTGCCACTGTCTGACCTCATGCTGCTGCTGTGGCTGCTGCCGTAACCTCCATACTGTGTCATTGTGCCACTCTGTGGCCTATTACTGTTTTGCCACCTCCAGAATGTCATTGTGCCACTCTCTGACCTCATGCTGCTGTGGCTGCCGCCATCACCTCCACACTCTGTCACTAATGTTGCCACTTGAGCTCTCGGCTTGTTTTTTTCCAGCTTTCGCTGACATGACTTTATCAGGCAACATTCCCGCTTCAGTTTTTTGGTCAGTTTTGCCCTCTTAAGTGCCCAGGGAATTTTATAGTGAAGCGATTCTAAGAGCGGCGGCAGTCATGTGCATGTCATACTAAAACACAACATTGTATGAAGACCAAACCAAACTCCCTCTGCATATTTAAGCATGGCACAACGTTATACAGCACCCTGCAGGCTCTGTGCAGCCTGGAAATAGCTTTTTTTTAACGTGATTCGTCCCGAAGTAATTCGGAACGAAGTTATTTTTGTCGGGAAATTCGGGAAGTCAGGGAATCGAATTTTTGAGAAATTCGGCCCATCTCTAATTTAAACTAGAAAATCGGGAGGGAAATGTGCAGTTTGGAAATCGGGTGGCACCCCTCGGTATAACCTTTCTTAAATTTTTAAAAAAATTTTGGTGGGCACTCTTTTTGGGAGTGGGGGTTTTGGCACGAAGTGAAGAAAGTGGAAAATAAATGGGGAGAGGCAGAGAAAATTTTGGGAAAGGGAGATTTTTGGGGATGGATGAAAGGGTTTTAAAGAATAAAAAGTTTGGGAGGCCTTAAAAGAGGAAAAAATTAAAAACTTAAAAAAGTCCGCTGATGGGGCAGGTATTAAAATTTTTAAATTTAAAACAATAAAAGGGGAAAAACCTGGGGCTGTTTCCAGACCCCATATTGAAATCCAGGCAATAGAAATCAAAGAGCAATATGCCCCATAACACTGGATGTAGCAAGACAAGTCTTAATATTCTATTGTGGATTTAAAATGAAAAGGTAACCTAGTTCTTAGTTTGGGGGCTGCAAAATAGACACAGAGACAGATTTTTTTATTGGTTTAATTTATCACACTTTTTTCTTGATCCTATTAGCGTGATATTAGAGCTGGAGGTTTTTAAACAGCAGGGTACAAAGCTACAGAGCTCCAAAGATGGACCTTTTTGCCCATTTAATTTAATGTAAAAAAAGGTTTATATCTTGGCAAATTTTTTTGCTCAATTAAAATCTTCATAGTTGATTATTAAGTTGTAGAGCCCCGGTCTGTGACGGGTTTGGTCTGATGGCCAAATAACACTTTGCCCAAATTTTCAACTGGCAAAATTAAAGGGGCCCAAAGAAATAAGGAAATTATAAGTACTTAATAGAAGGCAAAATTTTTGGAGCCCGGTAATATCATCTGACTACGTTTTTTTCCCATTTTTTTCCACCCCTTCCCAAAAAGGGGTAGGTCTTTTTTGGTAAACAGCAAATCGGCCAAAACCACAGAAATTATATGTCTAATTGTCTCTCCCAAAAGTTTAAATAGTAGGGTTTTTTGGTGAACAGAAAATTTCCCCACCCAAAACCCACGGGCATTTATGTCAAAATTGGTCCCCCTCCTTTAGTTTAAAGGGTTTACGTTTTTTTGGTGAACAGCAAATCCCAGCCAAACCAAACAACATTTTTATGTTTTAAATTTGGGCCCTCCCTAGTTTAAAGGGAAAGTCTTTTTGGGTAAACCCAGAAAACCCCACCCAAACCACATTTAATTATAGGGTTAAATTGCCCTCTCCCTATTTTTAAATGGTAGTTTTTTGGGTTGAAACCCCAATTCCAAGCCCAAACCCCCGATTATATTTTAATTGTCCCCTTCCTAGTTTAAAGGGGGTTAGGGTTTTTCTGGGTGAACAGAAAATCCCTCCCAAAACCACAGCTTTAAATATTTTTAAATTTCTCGGGCCAGTTTAAATGGTACATCTTTTTGGTGAACAGAAAATCCCACCCAAAAACCACGCATTATATGTCTTTTGCCCTCGGGCCTATTTTAAAATTTGGTAGTCTTTTCGGGTTTGAACAAAAAACCCCCCAGCCAAACCCAGCATTATATGTCTAATTGTTCGCCAAATTTTTAATGGAAACGTCTTTTTTTGGGGAACACAAATCCACCCAAAACCACAGAAATTATTTTCCCAAATTTGTTTTGGGGCCTATTTTAAAATTGGTACGTTTTTTTTCCTGGTGAACAGCAAACCCACCCCAAACCCAAGCATTATAGGGTCTAATTGTCTAGGGCCGTTTTTAAAAATGGTACTTTCTTTTCGGGGTGAACGGGAAAATCCCACCAAAACCACAGCTTTTTATGTCTAAATTGTCTTTTGCCTATTTTAAAGGTTTATTTTTTTGTCTGGATTTTTTGGGGCCCAGTTCCCTTTCCCAATAATTTTTTTCCTTGTGTTTATTTGTGTATTTATAAAATTCCCAGTTTATTCCTTTTGAATGTCTGTTTTTGGGGCAACCTATTTGTAGTCCCCCCCCATTTTTTGACACCCTGAATCCCAAATTTGGGAAACTCATCTTTAGTTGATAAAAAGTTGTAGAGCCCCGGTTTGGGTTTCCGAGGTCTTTTGGCCAAATATATTTTCCCAAAATTTTTTTAAAAACGGGGCAATTTAAAGTGGCAATCCTTAGAAATTTTCCCGGAAATGACCCAGAAAAGTGCATAAGGGGGGGGGACTCTTCCCTTTTTTTGTAAGAAAGCTGGCACTTTGTTGTTTACTCCTTTTTTAAAACCAGGGGCTTTTTTTTACTTTCACGGGCAGCCATCTGCCTCCTACCCTTACCACCCTTTTCTTTCCATAGATAATTTTATTCCTTATCAGCTCCTTTTTCCCCTTCCCTCCCCTATGTACCCTTTCCCACCGCCTTTTTTTCCCTTTTTAAACCCAAACCCCCCCCAAAACCCCCGCTCAAAATATTACTGCCAAACGCCAATCATATTCATCACTGAATCATCGTTGTCTCTTTTAAATTTCCTTGCTTCTTGCTGCAGGGGAAATCCTCCAAACCCCCGGGGCCCCCCCCCTCCTTCATGCTCTTTTAAAACCAAAAAAAACCTTTTTTTCCTCTTCCCTTCCCCCCCATAGGAACCCCTGTTAACGGGTTTTGCTTTTCGTGTGGTTTTTTTTTTCCCCCTTTTAAGTGTGCCCTTATGGAATCCCCAAAACCTTTCGGGAAACAAACTCATGTTTTTAGGGACCTTTTTCTCCCCCAAAACCTCTTAACCCTGGGGTCCTCCCCGAGAATGGCTCCAGCCATTAAATCACCCTTTCCCTTCCCCGGTTCTCATAGGGCGGCCTACACTTCACCCAAAACCCCCCCGACGCGAGGAGTCGGTTTTGCTTTTTCTTCCGATTGCATTTTTCCCGGGTAAATTCCCCCCTTTTTCCCAAAACCTCACTTTCCCCTCCTTTGACGCCCCTACCCAAAAACTTTTTTGGGCCATTTTTCCATCAGAGTACAGTTGTTTTAACGGGCCCCCCTGCTCACCCCCGGCCGTTTTCTGGTCTTTTTGCTGTTGGGCCCCCCACACTTCCTTTTCTACGGAAATCCCCCCACTTCACCCGGGGTTTTGGATTTTAACCCCCCTTTTATGACCCCTTTTTTCCCCCTTTGCCTCACAGTTTTCTTTCAAAAACCTTTCTCTTGGGCCCTCTCGAAGTTTACTGACTCCCCAAACCTAAAAGGGGGGGGGGGGAAACCTCTCTGGATCGGGTCTTCTGTCATTTTTCCCTCAATTTCTAATTAAAAAATTTTCCCCTTTTTGGCCCTCTCTGACCAAAAAAACCCTTATCTCCTTCTTTATCAAACCTCTCAGCCTTCTTGGAAAAACCCGCTCATCACACTTTCCCGAAATTTTCTGCTCCATTAAAAATTGGGGGAACTCACCCAATCTCCCCCCTTTTCCTTTAAAAATTGGGGGGGAACCAGGTTTGTCAAACGTTACAATGAAACTCTCAAAACCCCCCGGGGCTTTTTGGCCCCCAATTTAATACACCGCCCCAAATAGATTCAGAGGGCCCCGCGGGCCTTTGGGGAAACACGCCCCCAGACTGGGCCATTGCATTTGTGTTCCGGGTTTGTGTTTTGGGGGGCGGTGTGGAGAAATTTGAAGCTACCGGGGGGCCGGGGGGGGATTTTCTCCTACAAAAATTTCATGCTCAGGTTTTCCCCCAGATTTCCCCCTTAAATGCCCCAAAAAAAAAATATTTCACCCCCCTTTCATCCCCAACATTTACAAAATCCCCCCCAAAAAAAGGGCCTTTTTAAACTTTTTCCCCCCCCCTTTTGGGCCCTTAGAACTCGGGGCCCCAGTCCCCTTGCCCTCTGTGCTGAAGGGTTTGGCCCATTTACTTAAAAGAAAAATTGGAAAATACCCGGCTAAACATATCTAAAAAGTCCCCAAGTAATCCCCATCCCATTCCTGCCGTCTTTTTTTTTTTTTTTTTTTTTTTTTTTTTTTTTTTCTTTTTTTTTTTTTTTTTTTTTTTTAAGTTGCCTCTCAGCTCTTGAACCGACGAAGAGGAAGAAGTGCGGGGGGGCTTCTTCGTCTGGCGTTCCCCCAAAACACCTGCCCCTCTGACCCTTTCCCATCCCCACCCCGCCCAGTCTTTTTTCCCCAGCTGTCCTCCCCTTCACCTTATGTTTTTTGAAACCCTCTCTCTCTCCAATTGGGGATTTTTCCATTTCCTTCAAAACGCCATCATAACCCCTTTACAAAAAAATTCCCCCCTCTGGCCCCGGCCCTGTGTGCTTAAACCGACCAGTCTTTAACCGGGGCCCTTTTCATCTTTTAAAATTCCTTGGAAAGCTTGGTCAAACTTCGCCTAATCCGCTACCTTTCTAAACTCTTTCTTGACCCCCTCAGAATCGGGTTTCCGCCCCTACATCCAGGGAAACGGGGCCTTAAAATTAAATCTCAAATGACCCTCTAACAAAAAAATTTCTGGGTAACTACCCCGGGCTGCTTTCTTGGATCTTCGGGGCAGCGTTTGACACTGTGGATTACCATTTTTCTCCTCGCATGCCGGCCCCAAATTATTCCAGGACAAAAGGGCCTCTCGTTTTGGTTCTCAATTATCTGTCTGATGGCTCCTACAGTGTCTTTTTTTGGGGTTCTATTTCTTCCCCTTTCCCCCTTTTTTGCTGTTGGAGTTTGTTTCAGGGATCAGTTCTAAGGGGTACTCTTTCCTCTTTTCTTTTGGTACACGGGGCCCCAAAAGGGGGGCCCAAACCATCAGTTTTTTGGTTCCCAGAAACCAAATTTCTATGCTGATGACACCCAATTATCACCCCCTTTTCCCTTTACATCCCCCCTCCCCTATTTACAAAAAAACCCCGTGATGCTGGCTTGCCCTTTTGACATCATGCCTCTTCCTTTGAAACAAAACCCTCACTAAGGGGACCGAACTTCTTTGTTTTTTCCCGCCATTTACAAAACCAAAACCCCCACCCCTCTATTTTGTTTTGGGGTACCCTTTTCTCCCCTGGGGAAAAGCGGGGTTTGCTTTTCGGGGGGGTTTTATATTGTTTCTAAAACTGACCTTCCCCCCAATTTTCCCAATCCCGGGGCCGTTCCTGTCCCTGAATCAAAAAAAACATCCAGAATCCGTGGTTTAAAAACCCCAGGGAAAACAACTAAAATTTCTCTTTTAATGTTTTTATTCTTTTGTTTTGGGACTACTGTAACTCTTTGTTATCGGTCTCCCTCTCGGGCAAACTCTCCCCTTTCAATTTTGTCCTAAATTGCTAAGCAGCCGGGGCTCATTTTCTCTCCGGGGCCCCTTTTATTTGAAAACCTCAACCCTGTGCCCTTCATTTGGCCCCCGGTTGCCCTTTTCAGAAACGGATCCCGTTTTTAAACCCCCAATTTTCATTTTCAAAAACCCTTCCACAGGGGCTGCACCCCCCCCCCCAAAACTCCCCCTCGTCCCCTTTTATACCCCCAAACCGCTCTTTTTCCAGCTCTGTGGTGATTATGGGTTTAAACACTCATCAATATCCAAACCCTCCATTTCCCCATCCCCAAAATTTTCACACGGGGGCGGCATCCAATTTTTTTGGAACATGCAAACCCCGGGGCGATCGGCACATTCAAAACCCTCATAGTTTTAAGGGGCCCCTGAGAAAAATCTTCTCAGCCCTGGCCCCCAAGACCCCTAACTGCTATAAACCACTTTTTGTCACTCCCTACCCCAAAGGGCACCAAGGCATTTAAAATCTGTAAATGGGTTTTTAACTGTCAGGGGGGCAGGTTCATCATTTTTAAGGGAAAACCCAACCCCTATTTATGAAAAAAGGGGGGGGGGCCCATTGAAAACTTAGCACTTCTTCCCGTATGTTTTCACCCATAACCCAAATGGGATGGTAAGCTCTCACGAGATGGGGCCCCCACCCCTTGTGTCTATTTGTAATATTTTAATTTTTAAAATTTGCCCTGTATTTTCCCTTGAATTTGTAAAGTGCTGCGGAATATGTTGGCGCTATATAAATAAAGATTATTATTATTATTATTATTATTAATTAACACAAAACATGGAGTGACATCATCATCCTGACCAGGGATATTAAAGCAAAAGTGGGGGTCGCACTAGGGAAGCAGGGTTTTTCCCAGGGCCATAATAAGAAGCATAGCCCCAAACAACATTGAGGGACCCTCCCCAAACCCTTGCCCCTGAACTTTTACCAGGACATTTAATAATAATCATGCAGAAAATAATAAACAAAGAGCAAATACCTCCCCCATTTTTAACCATAAAACTGATACTAAACAAATCTCACTATAAAAAGACCAAATTACCAATAAAAAACATAAGGCCCTGATTCCCCGGGGGCAGAACTGACCACAAATTACCCCCACTGTAAAAAATAATACCCTTAAAACTATCAGGCCCCGCAGAAATATAAGTATTACAGGCATTTTAAACATCTGTGACTCACCAGGGACTTTTTTTGGGGGTTTTTCTTTCCTTTATTCTGCACCAGTCCGACCCCATTAACTTTTCCTCCACTACCCCTCCCCATATTTGGACAAAAATACTTAGAATTCTCACTTTCTTACTGCCCCCCCACCTCTGTAAAATTTCCCAGGGGGGGAAAGAGGGGTACGGCCCATAGCTAAAGGCAAATTTCCCTAGAGGGATGGGGGGGAAAAGGATAACCCCCTGGAACTGGCTAAAAGCAATGGAAATTAGCCCCTCAAGAAATTTTAAAAGCGGACCCAGGTAGGTAGGCCCCAGGTAGCTAGTTTGACCCCTGTTAGATAGGTTGGTATTCCCTAAGTAGGATGGTAGGCTCCAGGTAGTTAGATTGGTAGACTTCAGGAAATTTTAGGTTGGGTGGGGGGGGGGGCCACAGTGTGGCATTAATTATGCCCCAGGAAGGTAGATTGATCCTAGGTAGGCAGTAGTTAGGCCACAGTTAGGTAGAAAACTCCCAAGTAGGTAGATAGGCAGGCCCCAGGTACATAGGTAGTTAGCTCCATGAAAAATAAGAAGGAGGTAGGCCCCAGGTAGGTTGCAAGCGGACCCCAAGAAGGTAGGTAGGTATACTGTAGGTGGGCCCCAGGTAGCTAGGTAGGTAGGCTACAGGTGGGATGCATGTAGGTAAGCTGTAGCTGGGCCCCAGGTAGCTAGGTAATTAGGTAGGCTGTAGGTGGGCCCAAAGTAGGTAGGTAGATAAACTGTAGGTGGGTCCCAGGTAGCTAGGTAGGCAAGCAGGCTTTAGGTGATCCCTATGTAGGTAGGTTGACTGTAGGTGGTCCCCAGGTAGCTAATAGGTAGTCTGTAGGCAGATACCAGGTAGCTAGGTAGGTAGGCTGTAGGTGGGCACCAGATAGGTAGGTAGGCTGTATGTGGGCCTCGATTAGGTAGGCTGTAGATGGGCCTCAGGTAGGCTGTAGGTGATCCTCAGGTAGCTAGGTAGGTAGGCTATAGATGGGACCCATGTAGGTAGATAGGCTGTGGGCCCTAGGTAGCTAAGTAGTTAGGCTGTAGGTGCCCCCCCCCACACACACACGCATAGGTACATCAGTAGGTAGGCCAGGCCTTGTTACTAAAAAAACAAAAGAAAAAAAACAAACTCACCTCTCTCCCCATTCCCCCGACGCAATCCGTGGCAGGTTGGCTTCTCCCTGTGAAGCCTAAGTAGGTGGCTTGTTGATATAATGTCTCTAAATGCTGCCTAGGAGTTCTGAGACAGGATGCAGGGCCCCTGTGGTGGTGGGCACAGCCCCTACAGCTGCTATGGTGGTAGTTCCGCCCCTGTTAGGTACATATGCAGGAGATATGATCTTTTCTAAATATGATGGGTGGCAAAATCAGAAGAGCAATGTATATGGTAATAGCCTTTATTTATCTGTGCATATATGTTAAAGCTAATTAATCAAATGGATATACCCCTTTAACCACTTACCCGATGTATTTAAAAACAAGGAACTGAGAGGGGCATGTATAAAAACTGTATGTTAGCTTTCCATATATACAAAAGCTTAAATATGCTTTTGATAATCTTTCACACATTTTTAGTCATGTGTTCACAAAACAATGCAGGAGAGAATGCATTCAGAAAAATGCTAGTACTAACTACCGTCACCTCTCCTACTAACCCAGGGTGAAAAGACTACACATTTTTATTTATTAGTTTTAGGATAACTCTCATTTTTGTTATAAAAGTGGTTTGCTGGTATTTAGTATTCCACGGTGTATGTAGAATGTATGTTATATACTATGTGAAGCTTAAAATATTATTTAAAATAAATAAGTTAAAGATAGACAAATACCAATCACAGTTAAATATTAAATATTCTAGTAAAATAAATTAATCTATGCCCTTGACCATCATTTATATATTTCCTGAAACTATGCAGACTTTCAAGAGCAATCAATTCTTTATATGCCGACACTGAGATGTTTTTGTTAACCTTTACCACCCAAGACCTCAGGAGTCTGGATACACAATGTCTGGATACATTTGCAATGGTATGTGTTATTTAATCTAAACACACTTTTATAATACTTTTATCTCAGTGTGTAGCAGTGCTGAAACATGCCAAGATGTTGAAAGTATACATTTCAAATGGGATGAGGCTACATCCATTTTTTTTTACCATTTATGGTTTGAGGTGGCAAGTTCAGTTTATAAACTGTGCCATTACACTGTATGAATATAAACTGACCTGTCAACCTTATGGAAGCCACATAAACACTGCCATTGCCTGGCAGTTAAACAAAGCACTTTTTTTCATTTGCATGCTTCCAAGTTTGGAAAGACATTGACTAAAACAGGGTTCTGTGAAAAGATTGCAGTATCTATTATTGTTCACTGCTAAAGTAATGCTGTTGGATTCAGATACAGATTCTATTGCAACCTAGTACAGATTTGATTAAATCTACAGAGTGACTCAACAAGGATAGTAACTATTAATGAGAGAACATAACTCAAAAGTATTAACTTGAAAAGACACAATCCAAGTTTAATCTACACACTGCAAATGTTCAAATTCATTTGGCAGACGTCTGGATGCATTGCTTCATATCTTAGGATATGTACTCCACTGTTTCAGTGATACGTTATATCAGATCATGCAGATCCTGTGGTTTGAGGTGGTGGTCCTTGATGAAGCCCCACCATAAGAAGTCACAGGGTGTTAGATCTGGCCATCATCAACATTGGTGAATCATTTGCAGCCAAATCCAACTCTCGGATAGAGTTTAGTTAAGGTATCGGTAAGCATCCAAATGTAAATGTGGAGGTTCGCCAACCTGCTGATAGAATACATTTTGTATAACTTCTATATCTGGAATAAGCCATTCCTTGACATGTCCAGGCAGGAGTGGCCAGTAAGAACATCCTTGGCAAAAAAGAAGGAACTGTAGACTTGCTGGCTGCATCTTTTCCACATCCAGAAGTTGTTATTTGGCGACATTTGCAGGCTCACACAATGCCTAGCTCACATATACATGGATATATACATAAAGAGTGCTTGGATTTGCCTAATCATACTCAGTGCCCAAAAGTTCAGTTTTTGCAGTTTTGGGGCTTCAGCAATTGTATAACACACTGTCTCCAAATCTCCTATGTGTCATAGGGCCCCCTCACGATGCTGAGCCCCGTAGCAGCTGCTACTGCTGCACCTTCTATAGCTATAGTATGTCCCTGCTTGCAAGCTATCCTCATCTTTTCAGTTAGCCATTGAAAGGAATGAAGTATTGTATCTTCTCAATTTTTTTTCTGCCACTCTTAGAGTCAAATTTTCTTCACTAAGCTGTTCCATGTATCTCCTCACCTGTATAGGTATAAAAATTAACCAGAACATTATTCTCCCATAGACTTTAATGGGGTTTGAAGTTTTAGTTCGAATAAAACTTCGAACCGAACTCCCAAAAGTTCGAGGTTCTAATCGAACCAGAACTCTTTACTGTTCGCTCAACACTAGTGTTTTTGTAAGATATCCTATAGCAAAGTTTATGGTACCTGTAGTTCCATTTTAGCCATCTTGATCGACTTTCTAGGACTACGGTCATAAATGGCTAGAATCCTGTTCACCGTGTCTTTCAAAGTCCTTGGGTGGCCAAGACTTTTCCCATGACATAAACACCTGGTGTTTTAGATTTTGCTTCACCCAAGATGAAATGCAGTTTCTATCAAGGGCTTTTTTACCTTTATCTATTTTGTCAATTTGACTATACGTTCACAATGGGCCTCTTTGTTCCAAATTAAATCACACATAAAGCTCTTTCTTTCGTCAATGTTGCCATCTTTTATCACACTATATTAACACGTTTTTTACATTTGGCTCTTGGTGAGTATGGGCAATAAGCCAATTTTGCTTTGATTTTCAGTTACTAGCCATTTAATTAGTTATAACAACATACATTATATAATATGGTTTCCACATAGACTTTTTACAGTACAACTGCATTGGACTGAACTGACATTTATATTGAATGATCATGCAACTCCAAAAAAACAGATATACTCGCTCACAAAAGTGAGTACACCCCTCACATTTTGGAAATATTGTATTATATATTTTCATGTTACAACACTGAAGATATGATACAATGTAAAGTAGTCAGTGTACAGCTTGTATAACAGTGAAACTTCAACTTGTATAGCAGTGTGCTCTCAAAATAACTCAACACAAATCCATCAATGTCTAAACCACTGGCAACAAAAGTGAGTACACCCCTAGGTGAAAAGAGAAGAGACAAATTGTGCCCAATTTGTCACTTTCCCTCCAGTGTCATGTAACTCAATAGTGTTACAAGTTCTCAGGCGTGAATGGGGGGGGGGGGCAGGTTATTAAATTGTGTGTTACTTCTCTCACACTCTGTCTTACTGATCACTGGAAGTTCAACATGGCACCACATGGCAAAGAACTGTCATAGGATCTGAAAAAAAGAATTGCTGCTCTACATAAAGATGGCATAGGCTATAAAAAGATTGCCAACACCATGAAGCTGAGCTGTAGCATGGTGGCCAAAATCATACAGCAGTTTAACAAGATAAGTTGTACCTAGAACAGGCCTCAACCAAAGAAGTTGAGTGCACATGCTCAACATCATATCCAGAGATTGTCTTTTCAAATGCCTCCAGCATTGCTGCAGAGGCTAAGATGGTGAGGTGTCAGCCTGTCAGTGCTCAGACACTCCACAATGCATCGAACTGATTTTCATGGTTGTCATCTCAGACGAAAGCTTCTTCTAAAGATGATGCACAAGAAAGCATGCAAACAGTTTGCTGAAGCAGATTAAGCACATGGATTACTGGAACCATGCCCTGTAGTCTGATGAGACCAGAATAAACTTGTCAAGCATGTGTGGTGGCAACCAGGTGAGGAGTACAAAGAAAAGTGTGTCTTGCCTACAGGCAAGCATGGTGGTGGGAGTGTCATGGCAGTACTGCCGGCTGTGGGGAGCTACAGTTCATTGAGGGAGCCATGAATTCCAACATGTCCTGTAACATACTGAAGCAAGCTGGTCTGCAGGGCAAAATTCCAACATGATAACGACCCCAAACATATCTTCAAGACCACTGCCTTGCTAAAGAAAATGAAGGTAAAATTGCTGGACTGGTCAAGCATGTCTCCGAACCAAAACCCTATTGAGCATCTGTGGGGCATCCTCAAACAGAAGGTGGAGGAGGGTAAGGTCTCCAGTGGCAACTTGGGAAGTTCTAGTGAACTTCATGCCTAGGAAAGTTATGGAAGTGCTGGAAAATAAAGATGGCCACACAAAATATTGACACTTTGGGCGAAATTTGTCCATTTTTGCTTTTGTAGCCAGCGGTTTAGACATTGATGGCTGTGTGTTGAGTTATTTTGAGGGCACACCAAAGTTACGCTGTTAAACTGTACACTGATTACTTTATATTGTATCAAAGTATCATATTTTCAGTGTTGTCCCATGAAAAGATATAATTCAATGTTTAAAAACATATAAGGGGTGTTCTTACTTTTGTGAGATACTGTATGTTGATAAGCTGAAGGACTGAGTGTAATATTGGAAGTCAGGTATATGTAGATCCTCTGGGTCACCGCGAGAAATGGAGATGCAAATCATGCCAAGGAGCAGGATCTAAGATGTCCCCTAGTCTTCACCGGAACCCGCCACAAGGCCAGACAAACTTAGCTGTGGGGAAATCCCAGGTCTCTACCCCTAACATTAATACTCATGAAGTGCTAGATGGAGGACAGCGGGAACAGGCAGAGGTGACATGTCACAGGCAGGTGCAAATGTAAGTAGTATCAGAGTCCTGGACAGGTATTAGACTGATGTAACGGCAGGTAAAAGCAGTGCAGGTAACCGGCTGGAGCAGCAGCAGATAACGTCAGTACAGATACACTGGAACAAGGACATCAGTAAACACAGGTAACAGGTACAGGTAACAGACAGCAAGCAGAGGTCAGGGTCAATGTGGGAACATTAACAAACTGACCCAGGGCACAGGCAGGAAGTTCCTTAAATCACAGGTGGTGAAAGGTTGTTGGCCAGGTAACTGGGTACTGTCTCTTTAAGAGGGCACGTGCACACATGGGATGCCGGCAGCAGTGCGGACCGGAGCAGGAGCATGGACAGGTGAGTACACAAAGGGAGCAAGGACAGGGGCTGCAACAGGGACACAGACATGTCTGTGGTCAGGACCAGGGACCGCGCCGTGGACCGTGACCCTGAGTAGATTGAAAGAGCTGCAACAGCTATATTTCTACAACTTAATAAAAATTATGTACATGCAACATTTATCTGATTTTCCATTTAAAACACTAAGAAAAAACATAGCATGATAAAAGTTCCCCTATTGTCTGTCTACAATGGGCACACATTGTAAACATTGTTTAATTGTAGGTGTAGTTACTGAAGATATAGCATGACAAGAACTACCTGACATCACAGTATTAGAAAGGCATGATCTGTTCATGATGCTAGCAAGTTACATGCAAATCATGACATTTTCCATGGACAAAACATGAGATAAAACAAGGGTAAAATTCTCTTCGAAGAAGGAGTGAGAGCAAAGTAAATGTGTTACACATGTTTAATCTGATCTCTCCTACAATTTACATTAATCAAGTAAAGGGTCAACATGGGCAGGGTTGTAGTCTTCTCTTGGCTAGTAGTCTGAGAGCCATATTTGGATTTTAATTTTCCACTGATTGAGCTTTAACTGGCTTGTTTTTTGTACAACAAACTGCTGTTTCCTTTGGTATTACTTTTGCTATATATGACTTTGAGATATACTTTTTTGATCACTTTATACTTTAGTTTTGTTTTTTGTTTTATTTTTAGATAGAGATGGGATTTTAAAAATATAGCAATTCTGGTATTGATTTCCTTTTTATTTTATTTTGTTACTGTGTCCACCATGCGAGATAAGAAAATAAAATGGGGTGACATTTACTCTCACAAAAAAGGAGGGAGGGGAGCAAAATAAATGTGTTGTATATGGGTGATTTGATGGGCATGGGCAGTGATAAAGTATTCTCGTAACTAGTACTCCAAAAAACATACTTTTTTTTCCCACTGATTGAACTGTATGGCTGTATTTTTTTGGGTTTTTTTTTCATGACAAATTAATGGTTTCTTTGTTAACAATTTGGTGTATACGGCTTTTAAAAATGACTTTTTGACCACTTTATATTAGAGTCTGTTTTTTGAGAGACAGGATGAGCAAAAATAGCAATTTTAGTATTGTGTATTTGTTTTATTATATTTTTACTGTGTAAACTGTGCAGGATAAAGAATGTTATTTTTTTTTTAATATGGTCATTATAAATGTGGGATTATGTTTTTCAAACAGTAAAATGATTTGGAGTAGTAAAATGGTGACATTAGTTATTATAATTTATAAATATGTAAATTTTTTTACATTTTTATTTTTTATTTTTTAATACATGTGTTAGCCACAAAAAGGTAATTGAAGATACTATCCTTTGCTCACTTACATAGCACACATTCTGTACAGATATATAACAGGTATGAGGGCATTTGTCAATCCTTGGTAACCAAGCAGCACCTTACGATTGCATGGCAGGGGTGACAATGGGCTGACACAGGGAGTCCCTGACTCCCCTCCATACAAAGTGAGTGTCAACTATTGACTTAGCTGCCAAATTCCGAAGATCTTAATTCAATCAGCATCTGTCGGATGTACTTGAGAAATAGGTCACATCTAAAGAGGCCCTACCTCAAAACCTATGGATTTTCTGTTAACATTTTGTGCCAGATACCACAGTTCATGGAATGGAGTCAGTGCCTTGAAAGTTCAAAGCCTGTTTTGGCAACATGATATGGACCTAAATAATATTAAGTGAGTGGTTATAATGTAATGACACATAATGTGTAACTTTTCTTGTAATAAGTGGGATGGTAAAGTGAAAACATATTTTTAGTGAGAATCTGAGAATGTTGTCACCAAAAAAACAAAGAAAACTAAGTTAATTACAGCTTTGTTGTGTTACAAAGCTCACATTTGCATTACTACAGATTTCCAGCTATGCTTTTCTCTATAAAATAACTGTGTAGAGGAAAGAAACAAAAGGGATAACATCAGGACAGATTGTTGTTGATAGAAGAGGTTCTCAAGCACTCCTTATTAGGGATAAAAATTATCTTGAACTTTTAATCTCCTTTTCTGGATTTTTTCCCTTGCTATTGGGGGATTTGTCAATGAGAGGTTACCATAATTGAAATAAATCTGGCAAAACAAAATTTATATCATTAAATCTTTTGGGACTATGTCTTTTACCTGGATTGGCCCTAAAAGCAATAATATTACAGTAATAAAATACTGAATAACCCAGTGACCAGTAAATCCCCAGTGCTTATCTAGGATGTAAAACCATGTAACTTCTTTTTTCAGATCGATACTTTACTGTGAAAATGTTCATGCATGATAACTTTTAAAATGAAGATCCACCTTAAACTGATATATGCTTAAAGGAACAAAAAAAATAAATAAATAAATAAATAAACAGCACCAATATCCTCAATAGAAAAAATTGGTTCAAGGGATGGAATGCCCCGGAACCCAAAAACAAGCTAGCCCATAACTTGTGTCTCAAAAGTCCTCCATAAAAACACAAGCGTGTCAACATGTCCCCACTAAAAATGTATCATATACGAAAAATCAATTCCACTGAGAGGTGCAATGTCTCAGCTCCAATGGAGCCTTTCTCAAGCAGTCATTTTGGTGCATTAACCCTAGAACGCAATGGGGCCTTTTTAAAGGGCCCCCCAATGTTTTACTTTTTTTGTTTTTTATCTGCAAAATTACTTTTTTAAAATTTTGAAACTCCAGGTATTCCCAAGTTTTCATTGTTGATAATATCCGGGTTGTTTCAATTTTTTTTTTTTTATGGGATTAGGGTTTTTAACAATGTTTGTTTGGTGAAAACTACATCTTTTCGAAATTTGGGGGCCTTTGGGCCCCCCCGTTTTTTTTCATTTTTCTCAAAAGTTTTGTGTCTCAAGTTACTTTTATTTGTACCCAGAAATTGCTGGTGAGGGGCCCCCGGGGTTTTGGGGGATAATAACTTTGGGGGATTTTCAGGTGTTTTTTTGGAGGGATGATAAGGCCATGACATACCTCGGGCCCTCAAAACATATTGGGGGATGGTGTTTTTAAAGATATGAGGACGTATACATTGGAGCTAATTGCTGAAGGACTTGGGAAAAGTTTTGCTGTTGAGGGGAAATTTCGTTTAATTTTCAAACATCAGTCAGCAATGGCACAGCCCTTTCCCCCAAGTGTTGACGACCAAGAGATTGGGGGTGATTATTTTTCAAACGATGATGAAAGTAAAACAACTTTTTTCTGATGAAAAAATATCTGCCACCTAATCAAAAACCCTCACCCGTGATTCTTCGATGATGAAGAAGTGAATCTAGGGGAACCTATAAGTGATAAGTAGAACATCCAAAAGAATTTTTTTTGGGAAAATTTAACCCTTTAAAATTAGTCGGACTTATTCCAATACAAATTTTGTGAACGGGCTTAAGGAGCTGGGGGCAAGTCCCCATTTAAATTTCCCCCCTAAAAAATTATTTTTGTACTTTTTTTTTCCTGAAATATTCAGAAGGGGGCCTATTATTTTCCCAAAACCCCTAAAAAGAAGACGTATCGCTTTGCAAAAAATAATCCTAAAAATTTCTCAAAAGGGGAATTTTAGGATGTTTTTGGCCCTTTTTCCCGCTGGGGGGAGTAAAAATCGGGGTTTCCCCAAAGGGAATTTATTTCGGACCCACTTTTGATCCACATAAAGGGCAAAAATTTTCAGGGGGCAGATTTTGGGGAAAATTAAAGAATCTTTTGCTTTGTTGAAAGCAACTCTGCAGCGGGGGTTTGAAAACAAAAAATTTAAACCCCAATCGTTATTTTGGGAAAACATATTTTCAAAAAAAAACAAAAAACTTTAAAACCCTAGTATTTAATTTTTAATTGTAATAAACAATTTTACCTTTAAAGGGAAACGCGAAAATTTTACAAAACTTTCCCCGCAAGCCCCAATTTAGGAATAAAAATCTTCGGATTTTGTTTTTTCCTGAAAAATTTTTATGGCAAAATTGCGTAATCTACTGTGACAAAGGGGTTTGGGTGCACCAGTACAAAAGGGGTTTGGGGAGTAAAAATTTTATCAAAACCTTGCTTTTCCAATATTAAATTCAGGTAGAAACATCCCAGGACAATTTTTTTCCCCAAATTGTTAAATGGGCCAATTTTCTGCTTGCAAAAGCTTTACACTTGTTGGTACTAAAAAGGGCAAAACAACAAAAACCGCGCACTAAAAACCCCAATCGTCAGTGACCCTTTTTTTGAAAGTGCCCTTTGGTTTCCAATTTAACAAAGGACTTTGGTATCTTACAAGGCGAAGAAGGAAATCTGTAATTTTATCGTTCCCATGCATCTTATTGCGTTTTGGACGGGCAAAAACCCAAAATTAAAACCCAAAAATAATCTGCATTACAATCAAAAAAAGGGAGGTGAGAAAAAGGGAGGGAGATAGTGGAAAATTTTTCTAAAAAAGGGGCAAACAAAACGATCCCTTTGTTATTTTTTCCCAAATAGCTTAAAGGCGCCCAAAATTCATTCATTATTTATACAGAAACTACCCCGGAAATTTTCTTGCACAGAGGAAGGACGGGAAAGTTGCTTATTCTTGAGACCTTTGTCTAACTTGAAATTTCCTCACATGATAAGCCCAAGCATTGAAATTTCTTCCAAAAACAAATAAAGGAAAAATGAAAAGGGGTGGGTTAAAATTTCAGATTATTCCGGGGCCCGGGGAAAAAGCAAAAAAGTTGTTTATTGTCCCAAAAAACTTTGAGAGGAAAAAATGGTGATATTTTTCCACTTTTAAGGAAAATGTTTTTCAAAGAAAACTCTTTTGAAAAAATAACATATCAGAAATTTTTTGCAAGGGCCAAATAAAAAGAAAAGAAAGTTAGAATAAAAAAGTTTGTGCAGCTATTTTCTAAGAATTTTTATGAATTTTTTTGTGGGTTTTTATGTCTTTGGGGTGAAATTTGGGGGAAAAAAAAATTTTTTGGGTTTTTTGTGAAAAATTATAATTAAAAAGTTTGTCCACTTTTTCATATTTTTTTTAGCAATTTTTTAAATAAATTTTGAAAGTTTTTTAATGTGGTTTTTTTACATTTAAAGTGGGATGGGGGCCTTAAAAAAGGCCCCCCTGCGTTTTAAAATTATATATTTTTTAAAGGATTGTTTTAGGGTTAAAATCAATCAAGAAAAGCAAAGTTTTCAACCCAAAAAGAACTCTTAAAATGCCAAACCCTTTAAAAGAAAAACCCAGCAAAAAAAAGGGGTCCCGAGGTAATTACCCAGAGAATTTTATATGGAAATAAAAATAATATAGTTACCAAAAACTTTATTAATATAAAAAAAATATATTAATGTCAATATAAAAAACACAAACGGTTGCATTATCCATTAAGTCAAAATATATCATCGATTGTGTCTCATCTGTAAGTAGCTTTCACTGTGTAATGTGTCTTTTGTCTGTAATTATACCCTCTTTGCATTGTGAAGTGCTGCAGAATTTGTTGACGCTATATAAATAAAGATTATTATTATTATTATTATTATTATTATACCCTAAACATATCCCTGTGAACCAATCATAGTAGAGAGCATGTATAATAATTCACCTGATACACAGAATATCATATTAAACACATGTATGTGTGCCAATGTGACTTATTAATAGCACTCACCAACTATGAGGAGAAAATGCCATACACTGCGCTGCCTTGGCATCTAAAACAACCCATTGCTCATGGTTGAGTCTCCATCTCTAATGCGGAAGGGTGTCTACAGACTCTCCTCACGTGCACACATAGCTAGAAGTCTCTGAATTCATCAGCATTATGCATCTAATTGCTACAATGTAACTACATATTATAATGAAGTATTACTCATGGAAGACTGGAACCCGACCCTATAAAGGCAGATAGTAGCAACAACTAAAGGTCCCATATATTATATAGTTAATTGTGAGACAAAAATCAAAGGTATTAAAGACTACTGAATCTATATATAACAACAATCGACAGGAAAAATCCCTATATATTCTTTCACATAAAACCCCATATCCACTGACTGGAGCAGAGCACGTCCAGCTCACATCATAATTAAATGACAGTCAACCAGATTTTGTGCCGACACCTGAGAAACTGATATGCATATATAATGTATATCATATCCCTGTGCTACAACCTGCTTACATCAAGGATATTACTAAACTAAAATTGTCGCTACTCACAAAAATTTAGGGATATTTGGCTTTTGGTTGAGATTTCAGGATGAACATAAATTTCATTATTTTTTTTAAAATTAACTAAATGAGACTATCTCTTTCACACGTGCGGCACCAATTCTCTGGAATATGCTACCGCGGGCGATCAGGCACATTCACAACCCTCACAGTTTTAAGAGGGCCCTGAAAATACATCTTCTCGGTCTGGCCCACCAAGATCCCTAACTGCTATCACACACATCTGTCACTCCATGCACTCCCTGCGTTGTCTGTAGATGAGAGATACTGGCTTGGCTAAAAAATCCTTTTTACTTTCTCAAGACTCGGTGGGTCAAAAGCAAATTGAGGATTTGTTACAACCAACAGAGGGCGCTGTGGGCTTCTCAGCCCCTTTCCCATAATGCCTTGTGATATGCAGATGCTAAGTAGAGGGCGAAAAGGCAAAACAAAAACTCTACAAGTCGTTATTTCGGTGCTCTCCTTAAGGAGAGATCTTCCCTTCCTGAGCTACCCGATGCCTCCCACACAGCCAGCCAGTATCTTCTCTACTCTGCACTGAAGAGGGACAAAAATCCCGAAACAGCGTTGTCTGTAGATGAGAGATACTGGCTTGGCTAAAAAATCCTTTTTGCTTTCTCAAGACTCGGTGGGTCAAAAGCAAATTGAGGATTTGTTACAACCAACAGAGGGCGCTGTGGCTTCTCAGCTCCTTTCCCATAATGCCTTGTGATATGCAGATGCTAAGTAGAGGGCGAAAAAACAAAACAAAAACTCTACAAGCCGTTCGTTCGGTGCTCTCCTTAAGGAGAGATCTTCCCTTCCTGAGCTACCCGATGCCTCCCACACAGCCAGCCAGTATCTTCTCTACTCTGCACTGAAGAGGGACAAAAATCCCGAAACAGCGTTGTCTGTAGATGAGAGATACTGGCTTGGCTAAAAAATCCTTTTTGCTTTCTCAAGACTCGGTGGGTCAAAAGCAAATGAGGATTTGTTACAACCAACAGAGGGCGCTGTGGGCTTCTCAGCCCCTTTCCCATAATGCCTTGTGATATGCAGATGCTAAGTAGAGGGCGAAAAGGCAAAACAAAAACTCTACAAGCCGTTCGTTCGGTGCTCTCCTTAAGGAGAGATCTTCCCTCCCTGCACTTGGGCACTCACAGGCACTTATCTGTATATAGATGTACAGTCTGGGTGGCAGGTTCATCCATTTTTCATGTAAACCACCCCCTATTTATGAAACATGGCCGGCCCATTGTAAACTTGGCACTTCTTACCGTATGTTTCACCCATACACCCTAATAGATTGTAAGCTCTCACGAGCAGGGCCCTCACACCTTGTGTCTCATTTGTAAGTACTTGTAATGTGTAATGACTGTATGTTTACCCTTGAATTTGTAAAGTGCTGCTGAATATGTTGGCGCTATATAAATAAAGATTATTATTAATATTATCTCTTAACTTTAGAATGCACATGTCCAACTGTGCATTCTATATATAAAAAAAAATCATCAATGTAGTGCCACCAGCACAGGATCTTCGCCCAAAAGATGGAATTATACACAAAAGACACCATAAAGTTATTTCCTCTGGAGATCAGGAGAAGACTACTAAATAAGTTATTCAGCGCTGTATAGAAACCAGGCGAAAATAGCTGAGGGGGGAGGGGAATGTAAGTGTTGTCACGGCTGAAATGGACGAGTCCATTGCGGATTTAGGAGGTGCCAGTACTGTTAATACATTAACTGATGTAATAAATTGCAAAAAGGGCCCAAAGCCAATTTTAAATAACCTAAATTTAAAAGAAGGCATAAAAGGCCCAAGGGCTAAAATCCAAGAGTTTTTAAAGGGTAGTGTTACCCGTTTTTATCGACAAAGTTAAAATGGGCCAAGGTTTTTAAAATGGTGTTTCAAAATTTTCCAGATAAAAAAAAAAAAATGCGAAAATTTAAAGGGTTTAAAAAATCGAGAAACCTCTATTAAGATCGGCCTTTTTCGGCGTTTTCCCTGTAATTTTGGCGGCCAGCAAATCAGATTAAAAGAATAGAGCAGGGTGAATTTTTGGGGTGCGAAAAAAAACCCCGTCATGACTGGGATTTTAAAGGGTTGCGTTTGGCTGGAAAAATCACAAACCTCTTTTACATAAACGCGTTCCTTTTTTCACCTCAGTGTCTTCAGCCCCAAAAAAGGATAGACCTGCCTCTCCCCGGGGGCCCAAAAACACCCTCACGAAATTAGTCATTTCTGCAACAGAAAAAACCTCTACTTTTAAAGTGTGATTTTTTCCAAATTTTTAGTTTAGTTTAGAGATTTGAAGATTTATGTTTTTCCCTAAAAATTTTTAAGCACATCTCCCCGCTGAAAATTCAGGCGGGGGGAGCAAGGGGGGGCCCCCGCGGGCAAACCCACAGAAAAACTTTTATCTATAAAAAACCCACTGGTTAAATTTCCCAAAACTAGGGTAACATTGTATTGGAAAAATCTTATTATTAACAGTTTGCTATTGAAATTTTCCGGGATTTTGGGGCCCACCTAATTTAAAAATTTGGTTTACACATCATTTCAAAGAAACCCTGCAGGTCTTTTTGGGTTAGGTCAAAACCCACTTTTTATTATCAAAAAACCTTTCAATAGGGTTTTTTTTTATTTTTCCCATTCACCTGTGACTTTTGATATACCCCCTTTTGCATTTAAATTTACAATCCACAATTTTTTAGTCCCCCCCACCAGGTTTTTTGTTCCCAAAAAAATTCCCGTGTATCAAAAAACGAAAACATAACAGTTACGTGTTTTTGACTTTTGAAACACCCACATTTTTCCCATTGACGCAGAAATCCAGGGAAATCTTAAAAAAGTAATTCTAAATTAAACCAAACAGGTGAATTGAAAGGTGAAAAAAATACCGTTTATTATACCAAAACATAAAAAGTTACTTTTTTTTTTTGACTTTTGCCCCCCCAAAGGTTTTTCTTTTGACCAGCACCCCACGTAAATTTTTAAAAAAAACAATTCTATTTTCCCACCACAGGGGGAATTGAAAGGGCAAAAATACCGTTTATTATACCCAAAACAAAACATTTAGGGTTTTTTTGGATTTTTTCCCCACCCCAAATTTGTTGATAACACCTTGCAGTTAAATTTAAAAATCCAAAATTTTTTTTTGATTAGAGGGATTTGAGAATAGCTGTATTTGCCGTTTTTTAATAAAAACCCTTTCCAAAACTTTTCCCATACCTTCTAAAATTTTAAATATTTCTTAACATGGCAAATGCAGGGGTAAGCGGCAAAAGGGGGGTTAGCACAGGGGGTTAGGGGTACGAGAAAAGGGTGCCCCTTCCATGCTGGCGAAAAACACGCATGCCACGGACGTCATTGCAGACCGCGGGCCCTGTCATCGCGGGTTTCCGGGGCCCTGTGAATCTAAGTAACGAACATCTCGCCCAATTTCCTTCAGGGTTTTAATGAAAACCTGCATCTACAGTTTTTTACCTCCTCGTCCCCCCGCAGTCACAGCCACAAACCCCGTCATCACATCCACCAACATGAACACCCCAAAGTCAACTCTTACCCCCCAAACTGGGGAAAATTTCATTGCCCTGCGGACCTCTTTGATGACAAAATCCCGGTTAGGGTCAAAAGGCATTTTAAAGATCAATAGGATTTTTAAAGCCCTGCTCTGACGCCCAGTTACTGATCCCATCGAGGAGGTAAAGGCCCCCGGGTCAATGGGCCCAAAAAACCCGGGGCGGTCGGAAATTTGACTTGCAGTGCCCCTTGCTTTTACCCGCACTTTTGGGAAATCAAAAAGTCGGGACAAACCAAGTCCCTGTTTTTGATGATGATAAATGTTTGGCGACTTTGGGCGGATCCCCCCGTCTTTTTCCACATAATTTGCTTGCGAGCCTCATCAGGGGCCCGGGAGAAGACATGGGGTAGTTAAATTACGGGTCCCGCCACAAAAAGGGAGAGGGGGGTTTCCCGCAGAAGTCCTCTGATATATTCCCCCACCAAACGGTCAGCTCAAACCCCGCTCCCGCTTATCGCCGTAAAAAAGGCCAAAAGGACCAATCGGGCCCCTCCCCCTTTTAAATTGACCAAGCCTCTAAATTCACCCACCCGATGTCTATGCCGCCTTTGCCGAAAACGCAAAAGTAGAGGCAAAAAACCTTAAGGGGTTAACCACCAAAACATGTCTATCAAAAAGCGCGCAGCTTTGATTGAAATGGAGGGAACCTTGGCCAAAAAATCCCAGACCGCCCCCGCCGGGCCCCCAAAACCATTGTCACACCCCTCGGGCTCCCCTCCTCCTCCTCCGCCACCCCCAAATTTTTCCTCACTCCCATGTCTCTCAGAGCCCATGATCAGTGATCAGCCTCCGCTTCACCCCCAAACCGTCGCCCGAGTACCCCAGCCCACCAAACCCACCCCCAAACCCCTTTCTCCTTCCGCCATTTTTGACGACCTCCCACCCCGTAAATGACCATTCTAGCAGCCACCCTTCGTTTTCCGGGTTTGGGGACAGAAGAAACATTTTAACCCAAACCATCCCAATTCCCAAAAGCCTAAATGGGGCTTTGGCCAGGCTTTTCCCCCTTTGGAAATGTTCCTTTCCGCCCGGGGGACACAGATGGGTTCCGCCACGTCTTGGGCCCTTGCCTCCCCCCCAATACCAAAATGCCAGCAGGCATTTCTTTGCCAGAAAAGCCGTCCCTGGGCCCGGCCACCACGTGTCCTCCTTTAAAAAATTTAAGCGCGTTTTCTGGGATCTGTGTCCGGAAAAGGCCCCCTCTCAACCCCCGACACATGGACCTTTGTAACAGGCCCAAACCGCTAAAAAATTTTCTGTGAAGCTCACCTTTTGGGGAGCTGGGGGGAGGGCCCCTGGGGGGGGACGGTGGCTCTCACTCCGCCCAAAAGCTCTTCAAAACCCCCAGGGGTGGTGCAGGGCCTCCTTTTTTCCCCCCAAAGGGCCCCTGGTGGGAAACACGTGCCCAGAGACACCAGGGCCCTGTTGAAATTAATCCGCCTGGAGACCGTCCACACACAGGGCAGGAGCGGGACGGGTCTAAGCAACGAGACCCGAGCGCTGGCTGGGTGACAAGAAACCCTTTTTCCAAGGGAAGGTGGGGTCGATAACAGGCCAAATCCGCTGGCCGCCCTTAAAACGGTAGGCGGACCATCCCTTGCCTGGGACATGTCAAAAAACCCTTTTCGTCCGAAATTTCTAAAGAGCACCCGGGGCCCGGGCTTTCCGCTGGAAAAAAGGCCCCGAGGTTTTGAATTCGCACTTTCGCCGTTCCCCGACCCGCTTCGTCCCGCCCGGCTGCGTTTTAAAACGTCACTTTTGCCCCCCAACCCCAATCCCCTTTTTCCCCATTTGTTGGAAAAGTGGCAACAAAACCCCGGGGGAAATTTCCCCCTTCCACATGCTCCAGCGATTGGGCAAACAACGCAATGGGCCCTTAAAAAGCATAACAATGACACTGGGCCCGACAAACAAAGGTTGCGGAAACCCCGGGGGTTTTTTAACCACCGAAAATGGGGGGCAGGGGAAAAAAATCCTGCACCAACCTCCTTTCCCAGTTTTGGGAAAAGCCCCAAAATGGTCAGGGGACAAAAAAACCCCTGTCACATGAGCATTGTGGGATCTTAAATTCTTTAAAATCGTTGGAAAACCCGAAACAACAGGGGCCCGCCAGCGACGGAGGGGGGAGACGGACCCCAAAAAATGCGGACCCCGGAGCCCCTTTTTCTCCGTCAAAAACCACAAGGGGGGGCCCCCAGGTTTACCAATTTTTTCGGGCTTCATTAAAGGCAAATTGGGGGCGGGGTCCAGGCTAGTTTCCCCAAGGGGGCCCCTTTACCTCAGGGGGGTATCATTTTCAGGGAAGTCCCGGGGGTGGGGGTTTTAAAACTGTGCCGGGGGCAGCGGAAAGGAGGAGGGAAGGGGGGGAAGGGAGGTTTTTCCAAAACAAACCCTGTTACCAACTCCCTGCCTTGGAAAAAAGGTTTGGGGACGAAATTTTAAAGGGGGAGGAGGGAAAAATGAAAATTTATTTCTAGTGCCCCTCGACCCAAGGGTTGGGGGAAATCAACCCACCTCCCCAAAAGATGCTTTTTGCTCCATTTTTCCTCCAACAGACCCCGCATTAAGGCCATCAAAATGAACAACAGTTACTGTGGGCCCCCCCCCCCTGGGTCCCCTAAAAAAACAAAAACTCAGCACTTTCCTTCCACCCACAAAACCAAATAGAAAAGTAAAATTTCAGGAAATTGGAGAACCTTGCTGAGGGACCCAAATGGAAATCGTTCACCCGCTTTACTTCCCCCAAATTTTACCCGGGGAACCAAAAATCGCACGGGGCCAAACAGTAGGTTTCCAAGTAGGCTACCCAGCAGCCCGGCATAGGTTTGCGAAGCCTTTTAAAGGGGTAACCCCCCTGGCAATCTTTTGTTTTTACCAAACCCCACCAAAGCATGCAATGCAGGGGACACATCCCAAAACACAGAGACAACCCCCTTTAAAAATGCAGGGGCACGACTACTTCGTCTCAACAACCCAAAGTTTTTGCATGTTTTTCCGGGACCCAAAAGACTTTTTGGGAATCCAAAAAGGGCGAATGGGCCCCAGGGGGCTCGTCCCCCCAAAAGAGGGGGTTTTTCCCCGCCCAGCCCCCAGCGTCCCAAAACTGAGCGGACCCTTTAGCACAGCTGGAGGTGTCTTTTCCGACAAAAGCATCCGGTTTTTTTTTTTCCCCCAGATATGAATGGATCGTTTCACTTTCAACAAGATGAATCAGGCATGGGTCTCTGAAATGTTTGGCCCCCCAAATTTCCCGGGTACCGATTATTTTCCGTCTACTTCACATTTCCTTTCTAAAAAGAAAAAGGTCCCTCTTGAAAACTTTTTTTTTAAAAAAATAATTTTTTTTACTTTCAATTTTTATTCTTTTTTTCCCCCTTTTATTCTCTTTTGGGTGTGGGAGCCCTGTAAAAGACAGCAAGGGTTTTAAAGGGCAACACCTTTTTCCCCTTTTTTTCAAATTTTTTCTTAAAAGTTTTTTGCATTGGGCAAGGTTTTTTTAGGGCCCTGTTGCTGTGAATACAGCTAAATTAAAATCCCAATGGAAAAAGAAAAGTGGCTTTTAATGGCCCTTTCTCCCTCACAATTTTTTTAAAGTGGCTGAGAATTCAATTTATAAAATTTTTTTGGGGGATTTTTACTGGGAGATACAAAACTTTAAACAAAGGTCCTTGGAAAAAAAATGTGGCTTCTAAATTGGGATTTTTCCCTCACAATTTTTAATAATGGCGAAAGTCAGATTTTAAATTTTTTTGGGGTTTATTTTCTGAAACAACCCCAAAAAATCATGGGCCTTTTTGGGGGAAAATTGGACTTCTAAGGTGGCATTTCCCCCCCAATTTTATCCGTGGCTGAGAATCTTTTTTTATAAATTTTTTGGGGGCATTCGGGGAATACAACAATAATCTTGGGGAACCCTTTTTGGAAAAAGAAATGTTGGGTTTAAGTGAAATTTCCCCCCTCACAATTTTTTAAAAGTGGCTTTGAAGTCATTTTTTTAAATTTTTTGGGGCTTTGGGTGCTTTTGAAATGCAGCAATACTACAGGGCCTATTATAAAAAAAGTTGTTTTTTAACAGACATTTGTTTTTTCACAAATTTACAAAAATGGCTCAAGGGGCAGCTTTTGAATTTTTTGGGGGGATTTTGCTTTTAAACGCCAAAAACAAAACTACAGGTCCGATTTTAAAAAAAATTTGTTTTTTCTATTTAAGGGTTTTCTTCAAAAATTGTCCAAAGTGGGGTCAAGGGGCATGCTTTGAAATTTTTTGGGGCATTTTGCTGGGGACATGCACTATAAATAAAAGGTCCTATTCTAAAAAAAGTTGTTTTTTTAAAAGACCCTTTGGTTTTTCAAAATTTTCAAGAATTGGCTCAAGGGGGAAAGGTGCTTCAAAACAGGAATAGGGAGGAACTGTTAATGGGCACATATTGCAAAATTTTTTTTGTTTTTGCAAATCTTTAACTTTCTACAACCCTGTATTTTTGACAACCCATTTAATAAAAAAATTTAAAAAAAGAGAAAAAAAGGGCATGTGGGATTCCCTCCAATTTTTAAAAATGTGTTTTTCTTTGAATAAAACTACTAAAAAAACCCTTTCATTTTACAAAAATACTGGTAAAAAAAAATTTTTCCCGAATTGTACAAAAGGGAAATACAGGAAAACTTGGGCCCAAAAATGTAGGTTTTTTCAAGGAAATTTTAGTTTTGGGGGGGACGGACAAGAAAAAAGTACAGAACAATTTCCTTTTCCCGCACTTTGGGGAAAAAAGGGAAAAAAAATCCAAACAAAAAGGGGAACCCGTGTGAACAGGAGCTTTCCCAAACCAGTATTTCCAAGTGAACTCAATTTTCCCCACTCATAACGAGGGGCCAAAACCTACCCCAGGGTTTTACGGGGGACTGAGGAAAAGGGTGGAGTTCTCACACTTCCGCTTCCCACCTAAATTTCAGCAGACAGTTTTTTGGGGCTTTTCGCAAAGGGCATTTTTAACCCCGCGTGGTTAATTAGAGACCCGGGCCCATCCTGGCCCCTCAACCCGCAACCCCCTTTTAACCCGGCCCCGGGGCATTGGGTGGGGCACTGGAAAATTTTTTAGTCAAGTTCCCCTTTTTAAAAAAAATGGTGGGTTTTAAAGACTCCTTTTTTTTCCCGGGACTTTGTAAACTGGGGGGGGGACAGTTTAATGGGCCTTCCCGCTTTAAAGGGCAGATAAGTTTTGGTCCATTTTAACCCAAAAAGGGTTAAAGACCCTTTTTTTTGGGACAACCTTTTTTAAAACTTTTGGGGGGGCTGCAGGGGTTTTGGCTTTATGCTTTCGTTTTCCAGACAGGGATATTCAATTTTTCCTTCTTAAAATAAGATGATGGTTTTAAAAATCTTAAAAGCCCTTTTGCACTTTTTAAATTTTGGGGTGGGTGCAAAAGGTTTTTAAGGGCCAATGCTGTGGGACAAGACCAAGGGGATAGTTAATGGGCTGTGACGTTTTCTGTACTTTTATAACCTTTAAATTTTGTTTGCCTAAGATTAGCACTATTTCCCTTTTGACTGTTTTGGAGGGTTAAATTTTTAGCTTTTCCTCCCCGCCCTTTTTGTTTTTTGGGAATAATAAGGTTTGTTTTCTCTCCAATTTTGACTTTAATGGTAAAATTTCCCCTTTATAATCGATTTCTCACTAACGAAAAACCTTTTCGATAGCGGCCGACATCACTAAACGATTTTGGGTCCTCGATAGCCCAAAGCAATCGGCCCCTACAAAATATTCTTAAGGATTCAAACAGTTATTTCTTTTGCCCCGTCAAAGTTAAGTAAAAGACTCTCTGGGCTAGAACTAGTATAGTACCAGAGACGGGGATAAAGAAAATGTTTTTTCCCATCTTCAAAAAGGGTATAAAGTTTTTGACCGGTAATTAAAAGACCATAAGTTCAACCTATTGTGGGAAACGGGGAGTCTTATAGGACTGAATATAATATTATAAGTGAAGGCCCGTATGGTTTTACTAGACCAAAGTTTTTTTATAAACCAACCTGACTAATTTTTTTGAAGAGGGGAGTAGAAGTTTGGGATATTGGGGGGGCTGTGGAAAATAGTGTTTATAGAAATTTTTCAAAGGGATTTGAAACTGTCCCCCCTTTTAAATTCTAATGGGTAAATTTAAAATCAATGGGGTTTTGAAATAATAAAAATTTTAACTCGATTTTAAAACTAAATTTAAAAATCGGATCATACTCAAAGAGTGGTGGAAATGATTATTATTATAAGTGGAGAACCCCAAGGCGAGTTTCCTTGGTTCCCCCTTTTTTCAAATTTTTTTAAAAGAATGAGGGATTTAAGGGGGAATTAAAAAAGCAATGTTTTCTATTTTTGCAGATGAATACCAAGCTAATGAAATGGGATGGGGAATGGTTTGGAAGATGTTCATCAATTTTCAAGCAAAACCTGGAAAACAACCCGAGTTGGTTTGGCCCATCCACGTGGGAAAATGAGGTTCCCTTTGGGGATAAAAAGAAAAATTTTTCCATCTTTGGGGCCCAAAAAATCTGCAAGCATCATATGTCCCGGGGGGGAAAAAACCCGGGGGGAACACTTGTTAAAAAAAGAAACGCGGACTTGGAACACAAACAAACATGCAAGTCCCAAACATTTTTCCCCCTAAGGCCCCGCAGGATTAAATTGGGGGGTGGTAATTTAAAAAAAAAAAGCAAAAGACTGCAAGTCAGGGAAGTAAAATTACTGCTGTATTAAAAGCTTGATGGGGGAAACCGGAACAAAAAAATGCCTGTTCAGGGTTCCCGGGTTAAAACATTTATAGAAAGAAGTTTTTTTGGAAACGAAGAAAAAATGGCGGACAACAAGCAAACTGAAAGGGAAATAAGCACTTTAAATTTTATTGAAAGGGGAAAAGGGTTTAAAAAAAATTAAACCTCTTTAACCCTTTAGAAAAAAACGGGTATGGGGAAACATGAAAATTTTAAGAATTTAAGAATTTTTTTATAAAATATTAAAAAGGGCCCCTACAAAAAAGTAGAATGAAAAGAAAATTTCAGGGAAAACCCCCCTAAAAAATAAGAGGGGCCCAAATTTCCCCCCATTGAAAAAAAAAAAAAAGATTCCCCTTCCAAGAGAAAAAAGTCCTTTTTTTAACAAAGAAACTTTTACATTTTTGGTAGAATGCCTGAGAAATTTACACCAAAAAGGGAGCATTTGGGGGTTTTCAAGAAAAACTTTGACAAATAATTTAAAACCAAAAAAAAAAATTTTAAAACTTTAAGCAAACTGTATAAAAGGGATGGATCCAAATCCAGATTTTCAATTTTGGGATCAGGAAAGGGAAAATATTCCTTTTATCAAATAAGGGGAAATTTCCGCATCAGAAAAAAGGGGAAAAAAAACTTTTTCTCCCCCCTTTATCCACATTTTTCCCTACCCCTTTTTTGAAACTTTATGGACATCCCGTATCTCACAATGTGAAACAAATCCTCACCCTTTTTTGTAAAAAAATTTAAATTTTATCTTTTTTTAACCCTGGACAAAAACGGGAAAATAAAGAACCCTTTTATTTAAAAGTAAATAGTCAGTTGTACCCGCTAAAAATAACGGTAAGCCTTTGGGGGCCCTTTAAAATAAATCTACACACAGCCATCATTGTTTTGAACCCCTGGGCAACAAAAGTTTAAAAAACCCCTAAGTGAAAAAAGGGACAAATTGATTTCCCCAAAAAGCAAAATTTTGTATGGCCACCTTATTTTCTAGCACTTTCCCTTTTCCCCCTTTGGGGATGGGGGGGCTCTCCACAGAGTCACATTGCCGGAATCCTTTTCTCACTTCTCTGTGAAATCCCAGAGCTACTGGATGTTAAAACTTTGCACTCCTCCACCTCCCCATTTGAGGGTTCCCCCCAATCCCCAATAGGGTTTTGGGCCTGGAGACATGCATGGGGCCCTTTCCCCCGGGACCTTTTCCTTCACTTTTTACAAATAATTTTGGGCTTTTTAGAGGGGTTTTGGGGGGATTTTCAAAGAAATTAAGGGCCCTGGGAAAACCCTTTCCGAAGGGGGGGGGGGGGGGGTCAAGCTTTTTTCTTAATTTTATACAGTAAAAATTTTGGCCCTTCAGGGTTTTCCCCTTTAATGGGAAATTTTAAAACTCCCCACAACCACAAAAACCATGCAGTCGCAAACCCCTGAAAAATTTCCACCCACAAAAACTTGACAACAGGCAAGACCAATTGCTTTGTTTTCCCCCCAACCGGGTTAAACCGCCAAAACAAAGCTTTACCCTCATCTGAAAAAATAATTTATCCTTTGGGCTAAACAATCAAGGACCAAAGATTCCAGTTAAAAAAAAAGTCCCCCAGTTGCTTGTCTTCACAACTGGGGTTTGGCCGGGGTTTACTTGTGCAACATTTTTTAGAAAGGGTTTTCCCTTTTGAAATGGCAGGGCATGCAAAAACAATTTTTTTGCCCGTATGGTCCTGAGCAAAGACAAAACTGGGAAACCCTTTAAACCTTTGGGAAAAATGCGGGAGCAGTCCATACTGTATATTTGTTTTGAAAAAAACAATCTCTGTAAAGTGATGCTGAAGGCCCGGGACTTTAACTTTTTTTTTGGGGTCAACCCCTATTGGGGGCCTTGTTCTGAAATGGAACCTGTTTTTTGTTTTAAAAAAACTGATTCCCATGGGTGCAGCTCAGGGTTTAGGGAAGAACAAATTTTTTCTTATAGCCTAGGTTTTTCTTTAGGTTTAAACAACAAGTATTTTTTTCAGATCTTTCACACCTGAGACCTTTTTAAAAAAATGATGAGCCATATGACACTATAGAAAAGGGAAAATGGTTTAAATTTTGGGCAAAAAATTTTACCCTTTTCACTTGAGTTGAACAACGGGTTTGGGGGCCCCGCAGTTAAAACATCAATTTGGGTGTTGCCAAGTTTTTTTAGTGCACACCAAATTTACATTGTTTAAAAACTGTTTAAATTTTGCCTTTCTTTGCAAATTTTATCAAAAAGTGTTTATATCTTCAGTGTTGCCCATAAAAAAAAATATAACACAATATTTACAAAAATATGAGGGGGTCCCCCCACTTTTGGGAAAATATAGTTTTATAGGACTTTTTTTTGCTGTTTCCCAATATCTTCCGATTAATATTTTCTTATAACACTTCCCCCCTTTTTTAAAATTTGTTGGGTCTTTATTGAAGTGTATAAAAATGTGACCCTTTTTAAGGGGTTTAAAAATTTCCCGGGCTTTAATGGGTTACAAATTCATTTAATATGTATTACATTGTACCAAATTTGATCCCCTGCAGCCCCAAAGAAATTTAGGGA
>JAODAL010026453.1:0-56757 GCA_025379985.1 Phyllomedusa bahiana | reverse complement strand
GGGACATGGCCCCCCGGGACTAAAATGTGCTTTGACGTACATAATCCCCCGGTCTTTGTTTTTGCTTATCTCTGCAATTCAGTAGGCTACGCCTTTCTTCCTCCCAGACTTCTTTGCCCCATGTAACGCCATGTGCTCGCAGCCATTTTATCAATCAAAAACACGCTACGTTCCCACGAATCACCCCAAACTTCGACTTCGTTCAGAATCAAAGTTTTCCTGAAATTCTAAACGAATTCCACTTCATTAGAATCAATTCGCCCATCTTTACTCATGATGCTTCCCTGACTGATAAAAGCTATGGTGTTCTGTGCTGTTTTCTCAGCAATAATATAACATACAGTTGAAACCAGAAGTTTACATACACTATATAAAAAGACACATCTGCATGTTTTTCTCACTATCTGGCATGAAATCAGAATAAACCTTACCCAGTTTAGGCCAATTAGAATTACCAGAATTATATATATTTGCCAAATGCCAAAATAATGAGAGGGAGAGAGAATTTTTTAAGGCATTTTTATTACTTTCTGCAAAGCCAAAAGTTTCCATACATTTCATTAGTATTTGGTAGCCTTGCCCTTAAACTTGAGACTTGAGTTTTGGATATCCTTCCACAAGCTACTCACAATAGTTGGTAGGAATTTTGGCCTATTCCTCCTGGCAGAACTGGTGTAACTGAGCTTTGTAGCTCGCACCTGCCTTTTCAGCTTTGCCTATAAATTTTCAATAGGATTGAGATCAGGGCTTTGTGATGGCCACTCTAAAAAATTGACTTGGTTATCCTTAAGCCATTTTGTAACCAGTTTGGCAGTATGCTTCAGGTCATTGTCCATTTGGAAGACCCATTTCCGCCCAAGCTTTAACTTCCTGGCTGATGTCTTAAGATGTTGCTTCAGTATTGTCACATAATCTTTTTTTCTCATGATTCCATCTATTTTGTGAAGTTCACCAGTCCCTTATGCAGCAAAACAACCCCACAACATGATGCTTCCATCTCTATGTTTCACAGTTGTGATGGTGTTCTTAGGCTTCCAAGCTTTTTCCTCCAAATGTAACAATGGTCATTATGGCCAAACAGTTCAATTTCAGTTTCGTCAGACCACAGGACATGTCTCCAAAAATGTAGGTCTTTGTTCCTGTGTGCATTTGCAAACATTAATCTGGCTTTTATGTTTCTTTTGGAGTAATGGCTTCTTCCCGGCAGAGTGGCCTTTCAGCCTGTGTTGATACAGTACTCATTTCACTGTGGATAATGACACAATCTTATCAGCTTCCACCAGCATCTTCACAAGGTCTTTTGCTTTTGTTCTTGGTTTGTTTTGCACTTGTTGGACCAAAGCACGTTCATCTCTGAGACACACAACCCGTCTCCTTCCTGAGCAGTATGATGGCTGGACATTCCCATCTTGTTTGTACTTGTGTATAATTGTTTGTACAGATGACCAAGGCATTTTCAGGTATCTGGAAATTGTACCCAAGGATGATCCAGACTTGTGCTAGTCCACAGTTCTCTGTCTGATATCTTGGCTTATTTCTTTAGACTTTCCCTTGATGTTACACATAGAAGCAGTGTGTTTCTGTTGTGCAATAAAATACATCCACACGTGTGTCTCTAATTAAGTCAGATGTTGCCAATAAACTTATCAGAAGCTTCCAAGAATGAAAATCATCAAGGGGCTTCCCACAGTTTTTTAAATACATGTAATCCAGGTGTATGTAAACTTTTGACTTTGCAGAAAGTAATAAAAATGCCTTAAAAAGTATAGTTTTTTTTTCATTGCGCACCAGCAGTTTAAGCCTGGTTTACATCAGCATTGGAAGTTTTGTTGGGAACCTCAGTCACAAATTCAGTCGAGAATGACAGACAAAATAACGAATCAAGTTGTGTTATTTTTTTCATGAAAACGACAGACACTACAGCAGAAATCTGATGGAGCCCATTGCAGCAAATGGGGTCCGTTGGATGACGTTGGTTGACTTTTGTATAATTTTTGTTCCCCCTCCAATGGGTTCCAGACTCAGAAAAAAGATGTGAAAAACCCTCCCTTACTATTTAATTTTTTTTATGAAAAAAATTTTTTATTTTAAAAGTTTTGGGGAAATTCTAAAAGAATAAGAAAGATTTTTTTGTTTTTACAGTTGGGTTTTGTTAGTTAAAAAGGGGGTGATTGGTGACATTCTTATTAAAAAAAACACAAAAAAAGGCCCTAATTTTACAGTCAAATGGTGGATAAAGAAAAATAACCAGTAGGAGGAAAAATAAGCCCCCACTGTTTATGGGAAAATAAATGGTGCAAAAACAATAAGCGTAGCTCAAACCCTTCAACTAGGAGGGAACTGCCCATAAAAAAAAAATGCAATTGGATAACCTACCAATTCAACAAGCAGAAAAAGCCCCAAAACAACACAAGGGGGATTTTCACAAAGCAGAAGGTAAATGAAAAAAACCCACCCCACACCTAACTTGAAGGGGGGGGGTTTCTGTATTACAATTGATAAGGTATTAAGGGGACCACTATACAGTTAAAAGTGTGCGCCTGCTGGTTACATTCAAATTATGTGCCCCAACTATCGATTTCCCCGCCCTTTTTAATTTTCCCAAGAAAAAAAATGCTACTTCTGCCCTCTGTATTTTAGGCAAAAAATAAATGCGTAAAAATTCAAATAGGAAGGTATTAGTTGATACAGGGGCCCTTTAAAATTTTAAAACTTTCAACCCCCTGTTAGGGGCCTCATTATTTGTGAATAGGGATCAATTGTGGGGACTAAATAGTTTTGGTACAGATGTAGGTTTTCCAGCTAAGATTATTTTTCTCTACCAGAACTTTTGGCCCGGGACAGAAGACATCAAATTTAAATTACCTTCAATACGCACGTATGCAAAAAAAAAAAAGAAAAAAATAACCATTTTGGTTAAAAATACAAAATTTTGTCACAAACCCAAAAAAGTTTAACCCCAATAAGGAAAACCCACATTTTTAAGGTTGTGCTAAAATTTGGGAAAAAAGCAGTAGTCCTTTTACAACGAAATATTTGAACTGGAAACAAGGAGAAAAGTCAGACCCTGGCCTTAAACCCCCTGACTAAAATTTTTTTTTAAAAAAAGGTTTCCCCGGGAAAAAATGAAAAAAAAAAAATTTCATAAACTACATGTCTTTAATACAAAATGCCTAAATATTTTTAATTAAAAAAAGTCGGGGCAATTTTTTTCCCTAGAGGATAATCATTAAAAACAAATAAAATGGCTGAAAGGCCCTCCCGTCCTAAAAGGGCAGACAAAAATGAGCTAGCAACTGTACCCCCATTCACTAGCCCAGTGGGGAGAAAGCCCCAAACAGGGGAAATATTACTGATAAAACACTTTTAAATAAATAGTTCCACACGGGTTTTAATGCCCATAAGTTTTACTGAAAATTTTTTTGAAATTCCTCCTTTATATGTTCTTTTTTTTTGGTTTTTTGCACACAACCTTTTTTTAAAGGTAAGATTTTTGGACATAAAAATTTTGGCATCCCACATTTTAGGGGCTATGCTAAAACAGGCAGATAATTTTGGGTCCATTTAAGAAAGGGGAACGGGACCAACTTAGAAAACTTTGAGTAAATTTTCCCACAATATTATTTTTCCCCGGGGTATTTAAATCTGAAAGATGGGGGGAAACCCAAACAGGATTCAATCCCTCATGAAGCCCCTTTTTCAACGGGCCCGACAATTTGGGAACTGCCGATGGGGAAAGGGAAATTTTTTCCCATTATGAAAAAGGGTAAAAAAAAACAGAAAGCACAAAAAACAGGTTTCAGCAGTTTTGTCAAACTGAGATTTTAGTGACATAAAAAAACACACATTGCCCCCAACCTGCCCCTTGCCCTACATCGGACAGAAAAAACCCCACTGAAATGCTTTTTTTTTCCAGCTGCGTATAAAAGCAGCACCAAAGTTAAAGTATTTAAATTTGGGAGGGACTTTTTGGAAATTTCCATCTGCCCAAACCATTTTCGCAGATCCCAAAAAAACCCTATTTGGTTTGTGTTTGCTGGGGGGGAAACGAAAAGGACAAATTTTTCAATAACCTTTATACCATACCCTAATACCAAAAAATGGTTCATTAAACAAGGGGCCCTCAGAAAGTAGGGTTTAATAAAGAATAGAAATTGCTGTTATGAAGGCAAAAATAGACGTGTTTTTTAAACAGGGTTAAAACTTTTAAAACTAATTTTTATACTAGTTTTTTCCTAAAACCCAAATTAAACAAAAGTAGGTGCAACTTTACTGAAAGGTTTAAAAATTTTTCCCCATTTTGCCTTTTAAAAGGGAAAAAAAAAAAGTTTCCCTTTTTTTTGGGTACACTAGGGGAAAAAAAAAGCAAAAACTCTTTTAAAAAAGCTTTTCTTGAAAGTAAATTTTTTTAAAAGGGCCCCCCCTGGGAACAGAAACATTCCCCACAGATTTTTCCTGTTTGACTAGATTGCATCTTAAAAATTTGCTATTACAATACTTTAACCCTTTCCCTTTGAAGTTTTTCCCAACTGTGAAAAGTCAAATCTTTAATTTTTTTTTAAAATTTGTATCTTACATTTCATTAAATTAAAGGGGGGTTTTTTTAAGAAAATAAAAAATACTTTTAAATAACTTGTCCCGCTGCAATTTTTAATCAATTTTTTTCACGAGTAAAAAGGGTTGTTCGCGGGCCTGTAAGAAAAAAAATGTTTTTTGGTGGGAAAATCCTTTAAAGGGGTTTTTTTCCATTATTTAATAAAATTTTTTGGGGTAAAATCCCAGTACATGCCTTTAAATTTAAAAAACTGTTTGGGGGCACTGACCTTTGGGCCCCCACCATTCCAGAAAAAGGGAGGATTAAAGCACGGTTTTAAAGCACTTTTTTTTTCCCGTATGTTAGGTGACCAGGAGTACCATTTTGGGCAGGGAAAATTAGAAGGGGGACACGCAAAATGCTGGAAGACATGCACCCTAGGGGCCCATAGCTGAAAAGGGTTTTAATTAAACTTTTCTAAATCCGAAAATTTAGTTTTTGAACACCCCTTTAAACCACCACGGGGATTATAAGTAATGTCCTAGCCTATCAACATGCCATTAACTTTAACTTTTAAAACGACCGGCCCCCAACTTTTGCATGGGGTTCTGCAGGTCTTTTTTACTCCCAGTGACCCTTTTTTTGGGCGTAAAACCAGCAAATTTGGGGGTTTTCCCCCCGTCCCTGTTGCCGTTTACAGTGCGAAAAAAAGGGCTGAAATTTAACACCCCAAATTCCCAGCGCACTCCTGAAAAGAAATTGAGAGCTTAACCCTTTGATTGTCAAGGTCAATGATTTGGCCCGCATAATCAAAGGGGCTTTCCCTCCCCCCTGTTGGGTGTTTGGGGGACACCGGGTGACATGACGAGCCCGGGGAAGGGCTACAAGTCAGCCCGGGGGACCTGGGAGAACCCCGGGCTTTCTGTGTAAGATGCCCCCAATCAGGCCAGACTGTGTGCTTCCATCCTGCAAAACTGACACAGAATAAATGTATTTACATTTTTAATACCCTAATACATTCCCCAAGTTAAAAAGAAATGTAAAACAGGTAAACCCCTTTATGGGGATTAAAAAAAAAAAAGGGAAAAAAAAAGTAAAAAAAAAAAAAAATAATAACAAAAAAATAAATAATTTTTTAAAAATTTGTGCATCCCTTACACACAACCACACACAACACACCACACACACACACACACACACACCCCACAAACCCCACACACACACCCCACACACACACAACCCCAAAGCCTAAAACATATTATGCCCCTCCACATGAAAATAATAACCTGAAGAATTAAACTATCCAGTTTTTAAATTTTTTGGAAAAAGTGAAAGATGTAAAAAAAAATTAAAAAAGAAAAAAAAAAAAGAAAAAAAATGAAAAAAAAATTTTACAAAAATTTTAAGGAACTTAAACTATTCCTCCAAAAGTAAAAACTTTTTCCTGAATAAAATTAGGCCCTTTAACCCCAAAAGCCCTCACTAAAAAAAAAAAAAAGTTACAACTATTGAAATGCAAAGAGGGGAAAAAATAAAAAAAAATTTCTGGTTTTTTAAATACTTTTTAGCCCTTTTGGTTTTTAAGGGGGTTTTTAAAATTGGGCATAACACTTTTAAAAATTTTTTTAAAAGTTGGGGTATTTTTTGGGGTATGAGGGTCCCTGGATTTTTGTTTTTCTACCTCAATTTTCCCAAAAAACCCAAAATTTTAAAATTTTAAAAAAAGCCAAAATTTAGGCTTTTTATCTTTGTGGTCAGACTCGGGCAGGCCCCCAAAGGAAACAAGGGAAACCATTTTGGGGCCCCCGAGGGATGCAAACCCGGATTTTTTTTTTTAAAACCCCCCTTTACGACCCTGGGCTTTTGAGTTTCGTCCCCGGGCCCCCCAGGGGCTTTGCAGGGGAAACCCGGGCCCCGACCCCCCCCACAGCCGGGGGGGGTGGTTTGCGGGATATCGCCCCCTAACAAACCCCGGCAGTAACAGCGCAGGTGGGTGGCTCCGCCCGCTGGCGCTGTTTTACCCATCAGACACCGATCGGTGCGGTGATCGGCATAAGCGCAGCTATGCTGCGCCGATACGATCACCGGGCACTGTGGTGGGGAGCCTTGTGAAGGCTCCCGTCACTTACCCTGGCCGGTTTGCCCCACTTCCGTCCGCAGACAGGAAGTGGGGAAACCGCCATCTTTGTACACCCTAATGCATTGCCTATGCAATGCAATAGGTTGTATTAACAATCGCGCCCCCTAGTGGTCAAGCACCATAGGGGGACTAAATTTTACTGTAAAAAAAAAAATTAAATAAAGTTTTAAAGTACAAAAAAAAGTATTAAAAGTTCAAATCACCCCCCTTTCCCCATTTTACACATAAAATCATTAAAATAATAAAAAAGTTACAAAAATTTGGTATCGCCGCGTCCGAAAAAGTCCGATATATAAAAATAACATCATTTATCCCGTACGCTGAAACACCGTAGAAGAAAAAAAAATTCCAAACGCCAAAATTGCGTTTTTTGGTAATTTTACGTCACTCAAAAAATGAATTAAAATGATAAAAAAGTCGCATGCATTCCAAACTGCTAGCGATAAAAAGTACACTTCAGCCCGCAAAAATGCCCCCTCACTGACGTCCGTAGGTGTTAGTCCAAAAAAGTTATTGGTCGCACAAAATGGCGCCTTGGCGCAAATTTCAAAAATAGAAAATGTTTGGAATTTTTTTACGGTACCAAAACATAACGGAAACCCTACATGTTTGGTATTGCCGGATGCGTAACAACCTGTAGAATACAGATAACACATTATATTTACCGAAGATTGAACGCCATAAAAGCAAATCACCCAAAAACATGGCGAAAATACGTTTTTTTCACAATTTGTCCCACTTGGAATTTTGTTGCGGTTTCCCAGTATAATCTTTAGTATAGTGAATAACACCATTAGAAAGTACATCTTGTCCCTCAAAATAAAAGCCCTCATGTGTCTATGTAGGTGGAAAAATAAAAAAGTTATGGCTTTCAGAAGGCGAGGAGGGAAAAACGAATGTGTCACAAAAAAAAAAACCCCGGCCGACTATAGGAGTCATTTACAGTAGCTATGGGGTAGGAACTCAAAATAAAGTCCACTAGTGGTTTTAGAAACAAATTAACAGGTGGGCCCATAGATTCAACTCCACCTGTGAGCCATTTGTACCACAGTCCAACACTGTGGGGCAGATTTATCAATAGTGTCTTACTCTTAGACAACTTAAAGTTAGACTAGACTTACAATGTGCCACATTTATCACAGCATTGTTCAATGGGTGTTTTCCCTAGGTCTGCTAAAGGACCGTTCACACGGCTTATTTAGGGCACAGATTGCAGCCGTATTGCACTGCAATACGGCTGGAATCCATCCCAGCCATTACGGTAATCCACAGTTCTCATAGAGAACTGTGGATTCCGTCTCTCCTACTAACTCGGCGAATCCGCCGGGCGGGAAGAAATTGACATGTTCATTATCCTGACTGAATACGCGCCGTGGATAACGAAAGTCTATGGGGCCGGCGGGCAGTGCCCCCGCCCCTTATTCAAGCCGTATTGCGGGCGGAATCCGTCTCGCAATTACGGCTTGAATAAGCCATGTGAACCAGGCAGATGAAGGGAAATAAAAAGACAATGTTGCTTTCTTTCATTTGGTATATTTTTTTTCTTTCAGTGGCATTTTTTCTAAATCTAGCATGCTGCAGATATGGCTATTTTTCAGGTTTGTGGTGTTTTTCTCACATAGAAGGTCAGGTTTTTTTTTCCTGCATAAATAAGCAACAAAATATACATTTTCTTTATCAAAATGTTTTGTAAGGCTTCGTTCACACATACATTTTTAGTGGTATTTTCTGGCTAAAAGGTCTCAAAAACTGAGATGTGTTTTTTCATGCTTCATGCATTTTTTATAGCGTGTTTCGTTACATGCTTTTTTCATATCACAAATCAAGTTATCCATAAGTCATGTGATTTAATGATTCCTCTTTAAATCACGATTTGTAATACAAGAAAAAATCCACAAAATCACATATAAAATGCAACACACATTTACAGATGTTTTTTTTCAGCAGAAAAAAGACACTGTAGGTGTACAATGGTAAAAATGCCACGAAACACAGTAAAAAAGCCATACCTAGATCATGTTGCTTTTGGGAAAAACACCCAAAATGAGAAAAGAAAAACTCCACAGAGCAAAACTATCAATGTATGTATATGTTTTATATTTCCTTTTTAAGATCTGGCCACAACAATTTTTTGATGAAAAAGGCAGGTAAAATGTCAAGACAACAGTGCATTTTCAAAAAATGCAACACGTGCAAATCGAAATGAGTAGTTATAGAAACCAAAATGTGGGCAGATGGCTGGTAAATAAACTTGAAGTAGGATTACGCTGAGTTATTTATTGCAGTTAGAGATGGGCGAATTTCTCAAAAAAAGGGAGCTTGGTTTGGTCTTCATACAATGTTGTGTTTTAGTATGACACGCAGATGAGTGCCGCCGCTCTAAGAATCGCTTCACTATAAATTCCTGGGCACTTAAGAGGGCAAAACTGACCAAAAACTAAAGCGGGAATGTTGCCTGATTTAAGTCATGACAGGGGAAAGCTGGAAAAAAAAACAAGCTGAGAGTCAGGTGGCAACATTAGTGACAGAGTGTGGAGGTGATGGCGGCAGCCACAGCAGCATGAGGTCAGAGAGTGGCACAATGACATTCTGGAGGTGGCAAAAACAGGAATAGGCCACAGAATGGCACAATGACTGAGAGCGGAGGTCACGGCAGCAGCCAAAGAAGCAGCATGAGGTCAGGCAGTGGCACAATGACATTCTGGAGGTGGCAAAACAGTAATAGGCCACAGAGTGGCACAATGACACAGTGTGGAGGTTACGGCAGCAGCCACAGCAGCAGCATGAGGTCACACAGTGGCACAATGACATTCTGGAGGTGGCAAAAACAGGAGTAGGTCACAGAGTCACATAATCCCCCAAAAATTGGGAATCTCGCAAGAGAACTGAGAGTGACTTTTGATCACTACATTTACTATTTTGCCGTAGGCAAACTTAAACTCTATCAGTTCTTTATCTGTTAAACACTAAAACGTAACTTTTATTATATATAACTCTTAACCTCTATACTCACTATTTAAAACCTGATCTCTCACCTCATCATTTAACCCTTTTTGCTTCTGAAAGAGGGAACAACTCCCTTTCTACTATCAAGTCTGGTGGAGCACCACCTATTAACAGGAGAGCCTTATATCTATAGCAAAGTACTAGCTCCAGTAAGGGATCCCACAGAACAAATAAGGCCCCCTTGTGACACTCCTGCAGCGGGTGACACTTGTAGACAGAGGTGAGAAATCACAATTTAAAACGTCATATCTGACCTCGCCGACATGTTTCGCCAGCTAACCTGGCTTCATCAAGGCTTAGAGGTCCGATCACATGTGGTCTGAGCTCACTTCCTTTTATATCATGTTAGGTAAACACCCCATTCAGGTGCTCACCAATTAGCCATCAGAAAATCCACATAAAACCCAATCCCCTTCCGCTCTCCAGCAGGCACACTCATAACATGTCCTGCTAAAACTGCCACCATGCTCTCATGAGCCAACAACCTTCAGACAAATTCACCATCTCCATAACGGGCTTGCGCCCCATCTGACCGTACTGCCCGCACCAACGCACTGCACCAGCAGACACCTCAGCTCTGACTGTGATGGGCTTCCGTCTCACTTCTCTCATATTATTGCAACTGCGTGGCTCACTAGAATGAACTGAGCAGAATAGGTGTCACATTATACAGCACACTACCAACTTTATCAACTCCCATCAGCCCCTTCTCTTCAATGTCTAATATGCATATTCATTGGGAATATAAATTCCATTGTACAGTAGACTATTGTCATATTATCTTCCCATAAAGCACTTCTCCTATATATCTAATATGCATATTCATTTTAATAGAGCTGCAGGCCCATTAAATACATGTTCCATTGTACTGTATAGTATTGTCTCAAGACTATTTTCATAAACCACTTGTCTATTACATGTAATATTCATTTTCATTTTAATAATGCTGTAGGCTCTATGGCTAGCCCTCCCTCCCTCCCACAGTTTGACCTCACAACTTCCCCATTGAAGATTCTCTCTTACGGCTCACAGCCAGCCACCCAATCCACCACGCCACAATGGGAGCACGCAAAAACATGGGAGCATGCAAAATACATCAGCATCTTCAACCGCCACTGCATCCAGCTGCATCCACCCCGCACCAAACCAGCGTCGCAAGCAGAAACAACAAATCTATACATAGATGAGTACATGCATGAATAGGTACCAATCCACTCCCGGGCCGCAGCTCGCCACAACAATGCGAGCGCACATCCCTTGCAAAAGCAATATACATGCATCCCTAATTTGTTAAATAGAAACCGTGGCCTCACATGATGAATACCTATCATCATTACAGGACCCAGGGAAAATGGGGAAAAACGTAGAGGCAGGGGCGGGGGGAAGGAGAGGGGGGTGGCGCGAGGGAGATGGAAGGGAGAGAAGAAAAAAAATAAAAATGTGTGAACTCTGATGCTTCCAAAGTCATATATTCAACTGTGCTATATCCACTTGACGGTACTTAATCACGTATATCATGTTTCTTCAAAAATTATTATATAGGGAATCAGCAAGATCAAATAAATGCCATGAGAGCATGGTGGTAGTTTTAGCAGGACATGTTATGAGTGTGCGTGCAGGAGAGCGGAAGGGGGAGTGGGTTTTATGTGGATTCTCTGATGGCTAATTGGTGAGCACCTGAATGGGGTGTTTACCTGACATGATATAAAAGGAAGAGAACTCAGACCACATGTGATCGGACCTCTAAGCCTTGATGAAGCCAGGTTAGCTGGCAAAACATGTCGGCGAGGTCAGATATGACGTTTTAAATTGTGATTTCTCACCTCTGTCTACAAGTGTCACCTGCTGCAGGGGTGTCTCAAGGGGGCCTTATTTGTTCTGTGTCCATGAGATTAGGGACGACTGCCCAAGTAGTAGGCTTGGGATCCCTTACTGGAGCTAGTACTTTGCTATAGATATAAGGCTCTCCTGTTAATAGGTGGTGCTCCACCAGACTTGATAGTAGAAAGGGAGTTGTTCCCTCTTTCAGAAGCAAAAAGGGTTAAATGATGAGGTGAGAGATCAGGTTTTTAAATAGTGAGTATAGAGGTTAAGAGTTATATATAATAAAAGTTACGTTTTAGTGTTTAACAGATAGAGAACTGATAGAGTTTAAGTTTGCCTACGGCAAAATAGTAAATATAGGCCACAGAGTGGCACAATGACAGAGAGTGGAGGTGACGGCAGCAGCAGCATGAGGTCAGACAGTGGCACAATGACATTCTGGAGGTGGCAAAAACAGGAGTAGGCCACAGAGTGGCATAATGACACAGTGTGGAGGTCACGACAGCAGCAGCATGAGGTCAGGCAGTGGTACAATGACATTATGGAGGTGGCTAAAACAGGAGTAGGCCACAGAGTGGCACAATGACACAGTGTGGAGGTCACGACATCAGCAGCATGAGGTCAGGCAGTGGCACAATGAAAATTCTGGAGGTGGCTAAAACAGGAGTAGGCCACAGAGTGGCACAATGACACAGTGTGGAGGGCACGGCAGCAGCAGCATGAGGTCAGTCAGTGACACAATCACATTCTGGAGGTGGCAAAAACAGGAGTAGGCCACAGAGTGGCACAATGACACAGTGTGGAGGTGACCGCAGCAGCAACAACAGCAGCAGCAGCATGAGGTCAGAGAGTGGCACAATGACACAGTGTGGATGTCACGGCACCAGCAACAGCAGCAGCAGCATGAGGTCATAGAGTGGCACAATGACAGAGTGTGGAGGTGGGTGGCAATACCAGTCCCTGGTAAAGATGGTCGGAGGCAGATGGAGAAACTGGCAGCAGATGTGTGGCTTCAGGCGGGTGGCGGCATCAGAATAGTGACTGAGGCAGGTAATTTGAACCCAGACTCATTTCTCACAGTTTGGGTGAGGCGTCATGGCTGATGTAGTCTGACGCCTAAGGCATTGGTGTGTGGAAATCCTGGCCGATCCACGCCTGATTCATCTTGACAAAGGTCAGTCGTTCCACATTTCCCGTGGACAAGCGGGTTCTCCTTGGGGTAACGATGGCCCCTGCCGCACTGAACACCCGCTCTGATGCCACGCTACTGGCCGGGCAGGACAGCTTCTCCATTGCAAACTCGGCAAGTTGCGGCCACACATCCAGTTTGCCTTCCCAGTAGTCCAGCGGATCTTCTAACTGGGGTGGCAGAGTGCTGTCCAAGTAGGCCACCATCTGCTGGTTCAGGGTCTGCTCCAGGTGCTGCTGCTGGTGAGTACCTTTCTCACTAGGCGGGTGAAGGAAGCTGCTCATTGACTCCAGACTTAGGTTGCTGCTGATGGAGCTGGTACTGCTCCTAACCCCCCACCTTCCCCCAGCAGCCGCGGCAGTAGTACGTGAGCGCTGAGGAACCCCCCGGTCAGACCTGTCAGAGGAGGGACGATGCCGCACATAGGCAGCGGCCAACTGACTACGGAGGATTTCCCTATAGTATTTGAGTTTGTCCTCCATCTCAATAGCTGGGAAAAAGGCTCCCATTTTGGACCGGTAGCGAGGGTCCAATAGGGTGGAGAGCCAGAAGTCATCCCTCTGCCGGATGCTGACTATTCGGCTGTCACTAGCCAGGCAAATCAGCATGCTGCGGGCCATCTGCACAAGTGACTCCGAGGGGCTCCCTGCCTCCATCTCCACTGTATACTGCCACGGTGCTTGCGGGTCATCTGCCTCGTCTTCCTCATCTCCATCTACCTCCAGCTGCTCCTGCTCCTCCTCTCTTATCACCTGGGTAGAAAACCCACTCATTTCACCAGACAATGTTTCTGCTCCAATGTCCTCCTCCTCCTCCTCCATGTCAGTCCCCCGCGGACTCCACTGGCGACGAGATGTAGTCGCCACATCTCCAGTCCCCTGCCCAGACAGATTTTTCAGCATCTGTTCCAGGACATGAAGCAGTGGAATGACGTTATTCATCCCGTAGTCCTGGCGACTGACAAATAACGTGGCCTCCTCGAATGGCCACAACAAACGGCAGGTGTCACGCATGAGCTGCCACTGGCTCTGTTCATACAGTCAGTCCAACATGTGCAGGCTTGAATTCCAACGGGTGGAAATATCGCATATCAGAGTGTGTTGGGGGAGGCCGTTCTGCCACTGCAACTTGAGGAGGGTGTTCCTGTCTTTGTACGAATGGATAAAGGGCAGGCACAGTTCCCTGGCCATATTCAGAATCTTCTGAAGATCTGTGGAACTCTTCAGGAACCTTTTCACAACCAGATTGAACACGTGTGCCATGCAGGGCGCATGGACCATCCCTCCTCGGTGCAGCGCGGACACCATGTTCCTCCCATTGTCTGTCACCATGGTTCCGATTTGCAGTTGGCACGGAGAAAGCCACACATCAATTTCTTGCTGCATGACGCGGAGCAGTTCCTCCCCTGTGTGACTTCGTTCACAGAGGCAAGCCAGGTGTAGAACTGCGTGACACCGCTGTGCCCTACACATGTGGTATGATGAAGCAGTACTTGTGGAGGCTGAGATGGTTGTGGTGGTGGAGGAGGAGGAGGCGGACATTGGCGCAGGAGCCGCAGTTTGACAACGTGAGGAGAAAGCGGCGTCTCCTGTCCAAGTTGTTGGTGTGCCAGGGCAGGAAGCACATTCACCCAATGGGCCGTAAAGGACATGTACTGGCCCTGACCGTACTTACAGCTCCAGACGTCCGCGCTGCCGTGCACCTTGGAACAAACCGATAAGCTCAAGGACTGGCCCACTTTCTGTTCTACATATTTATGAAGTGCTGGTACTGCCTTTTTGGAAAAGAAATTACGTCTTGGAACTCTCTATCTCGGCTCAGCACAAGCCATTAGTTCTCTGAATGGTGCAGAGTCAACCATTTGGAAAGGGAGGGACTGCAATACCAACAACTTGGACAGGTGCACGGCCAGCTGCTGCACCTTAGGATGGTTGGACGAAATACTGTTTGTCTTTTTTGCAATCGCCTCGCTGAATGACTGCTGGCGCCATGAGTAGCGAGGAGCAGGAGCATCTAGACCGGGAGATGATGTCAAAGAGAAACAGCTCTCTTCTGCAGAGGTGGTGGAGCCTTGACTGGCTGCAATGGCATGCGTGCCACTGGTCGCTGCTGCTGCTGCGGCGGGGAGGATGGACCGCACATCTGAGCCAGTTTTTCTCCCAGGCCACCGATGGTGTCGCTGCATTTGTTGATGCAGGGCCGTGGTGCCAACTTAGCCCCCTGGCCACGCTTCACTTTCTGCCCACAGATTCTACATATTCCATATTCAGCTCCTCCGGTGGTCTTAGCAAAGAACTGCCAGACCCAGAGTAGTTGATTTTACCGCCAACCGCTCCAAGCTGAGTGACTTTCTACCGCCGCTGCCTCGCTGGACCCTGTGCCGCTACTTTCTTGGACCTGCGAAGCAGGTTTTTTCCCCTTGGCCGCTTGGCTCCCGACCTCACACTGCTGCTACCCCGCTGACTAACGGCCACACAGCCACTTGTGCTGCGCCGCTGCCTGACGTGCAAGCTGACGCCCCCTTTTTCTCCTGACGATGTGAAACCCTTGCTTCACCCGGGTCCCAAGTTGTGGTCGGCTACATCATCATCAATTTGTGTTTCAAACGTCACTGCTGTCCTCATCACCGGGCTTGGGGATGCAGAGGCTGACCCCTCACAACATGACCTCCATGCCATCTCCACATCTATACTTTGCCGCTACTGCAAGAAGCAGGGGATTTTTGGCCCCTTTCTTCGCTGCCAAGTGCTGCTGACTGCCCTCCTCAAAATTTTTCATCCTCGTATATAGTGGCGCTTAGCCCCGACCACATAGTAGATCTCTGGGGTGAGGGAACCGGATGGGACAGAGGCGGGTTGAGGACAGGTGAGGACTGCTGACCCACTCCCGGGCCATGCCAACTAAGGGTTGTGTCTGAGTTTCACACCGACTCTTGGCTGAGGTTGTCAGATGACATCTGGGAGGAAGTGGATGACCTAGTCAACCAATCAAGAACCCTTGGGTTGCTAGACAGCACACGGCCGCTAGATGACAGCGGCAGTTGTGGCCTCACCGAGTGACCCCTGCTGCGATGTCCCCTTGCTGTGCTGCGACCTGGGCCTGCTCCAGGAATGTTTGTGCCACTGCCACTCGCAGGTGAAGAGCCTGCCCCCTCTCTGTCTGTCATACTGTTTGTTCTAAAATGTACAGACACTGTTTGATGAAGATATCTGTAGATGATAAATATACACCCTGTATTTGACTCCAAATAAACCCAGTAACAAGCTTGGGTAACCCTTGGATGTAAATTGCGCTCCACAAAAGGCCAGAAAAAATGTACTTGTATGTGCCGTTTAAAAACTCTGTGTATTTTACTGAATGTAAAAGCACAAACAGGCTTAATTAACCTTCGGATATGAATTATGCTACAGAATTTCTTCTGTGGTGGTGAAAAAGAAAGTTTCTTTTACTGAGTACAACTGCAGAAAAATACTTAGTTAACCCTTGGATGTAAATTGCGCCAAACAATTGAGCAACCACAAACTACTAGCTTTGTAGCGTGTTACAATGGCGTGTTTTTTACGCTACACAACAAGAGAAAAAATTGTAATTAACCTTCGCTTGTGAATTATGCTACAGGAAAATTTTATTTTTTTGGCGGTGAAAAAGACGGTTTATTTTTGTCACCACAGCAGAAAAACAATGCTTAATTAACCCCTGGATGTAAATTGCGCAAAAGAATTGAGCAGCCACAAACTACTAGCTTTGTAGCGTGTTACAATGGCGTATTTTTTACGCTACACAACAAGAGAAAAATTTTTAATTAACCTTCGCTTGTGAATTATGCTACAGGAAAATTGTATTTTTTGGCGGTGAAAAAGACGGTTTCTTGGAGTCACCACAGCAGAAAAACAACGCTTAATTAACCCCTGGATGTAAATTGCGCAAAAGAATTGAGCAGAAAAAAAAAAAATTGTATTTTTATTGTAAAAAAGCTGTTTCTTTAAATGAATACAACAGGAACCGGCTTAGATCCCCCTTGGATATTCAATGTGCTGTGAGCAGATAGGATTTAAATGTATATGCAGCGGCAGTGGACGCACACTGGACTTCAGATCCAATACCCCAAAAAAATCAGAAATAGAACGTTAAGAGAAGCAGTCTCTGAGACAAGCTGAGACACCCCACAAAAATCGCTGTATAAAAATCAATCTTCAGTAAGAGCTATCACAATCAGCCGCGGCAGCACCTTCCCTGATGAGCACAGTGAGAGGAGTGTGAGCTCCCGGCGTCGCGCCCGGACTTATATAGTGCGGTGACGTCACAGAATCCCACCGGTCTCTGATTGGCTTCACCTCTGCACATGTCATGCAGGCTATGCCCTTCTTCCTCCCAGAGTTCTTTGTCCCATGTAACGCCATGTGCTCGCAGCCATTTTATCAATCAAAAGCACACTTCGTTCACCCGAAGTCCCCCAAACTTCGACTTCGTTCAGAACCAAATTCCACTTCGTTAGAATCAATTCGCCCATCTCTAATTGCAGTATGTTTTCACATGACAGATTAATTACAGCCATTTTTGCAACCGATCTTCTGCCTGTGAATATCCTCTTAGTATAAGACAATGAACAGTCATAGTAATGAGTTACACAAAAAAGGTTACTACAATGTTTAATGTCTGGGATGCTGTGATAACTACAATAGGAATAGTGGAAGGCTTCCTTCAGAATAATTGTAGTGTTCTTTTGTAGCTTAAAAAATGCCATGATTTTCATAAATTTTAACAGCCATTGTCATTTTTTTAATGAAGAGAGATTTTAGGTATTTTGTGGTAGACTTATTTATAGGACATAAATGTGTCTAACAACAACACGTTACAAATTAAAGAGTCAAAGACTTTCTTTGTTGCCCATAGCAACCAATCAGAGCTCCCCATTCATTGCATATACTACTCTGAAAAAATGAAAGAGGAACTCTGATTGGTTGCTATGGGCAACAAAGAAAGTCTTAGACCTAGACAGTTTTCATATCCCCCTTAGGCTATGTTCACACGGCGTAATTGCGGCGTGTACAGTACGGCTGCAATTACGCCGGTTGATTCGGGAGTCGCGCTGATGAGCGTGTACTCCCGTGGCGGAGGAGGTCAGCAGCCCGCCGGCCCCATTGACAGTCGTTACTCGTGGCGCGTATTCGCCGCAAGTAATTGACATGTCACTTATCTCCCCGCTCGTACAATACGATCATATTGTACGAGCAGGGAGAGGACTATGGATTACAGTAATTTCGGAGCGCATCTCGTTCATATTAGAGAGCAAATACGAAGGCGAAATGCACGCCAAAATTTGCCCTTGTGAATATACCCTTAGAAGGAAGCATAGGACCAAAGTTAAAAAAAGCCACAAACAAAAAAACATTATTGATTGAGTAATTATTATTTCCCTGTAGGCTTTCAGCAAACATCTGGCCCCACAGCGTTTCTAAAGAAAAAAAAGCTGGAAAAAACACTCGGCTCATTTTTGAAGCAAAAGTTGTGGTGTCTTTTACTGAGTGTGAAACCACCTTTAAATGAAACATGGCAGCAGTGCTAACGCCTGGTACAACATACTTGACTAATTCATAAAGAGACAACGAAACACTAAATACAATAGCTTGATAACTAGAAAAATAAAACTTGAATAGAAATGAAAAATGAATACAAAGAAATAAAAAAAACATTTTGTTGAAAAATTTGTAAACATCAATACGATTTTTACACTTTCCATAAATAAAAGTTAAACTGCAATCTGATCTTTTCACCACGCTGCTTTTTCTGCTGTGCTTGTCACTTCACATCTGCCCCTTCAGCCAAAAAGGAAGCTGCGATGCAGGCAGCTCTATACAACAGTTCTTTGTGTAGTCAAAGTAGATAAGGCTGATTAAATGGACAAAACATCTGAGCAAACATGCTTGCTCAGGAGTAAATAAGCAGCGGCCAGAGTATGTTATGCAATACTGCAGAAAGCAGAACGGCGCTGCCTTTTGCTACAGTTTCCATGGCAACTGTCCAAGTGAACGCAGACTTGTGTCAAGGAATATGCTCATTTACATGTTCATTTCCACTTGATTGCCAAGCTGTTGACCTTTGATATTAGGGGAAAACATTTGGACTTGGGTTTTTAGTTGCGGTGCTTTGTGTGTTTTTGTCAGGTTAGTGCATGCATGCCTCCTCGCTCAGCATGTACAGGAATGTATGTATGCTGCCAAGCTCTCTCACTCCAGCAAAGATGTACCGAGTTACATGAATATTAAAATTATTTTATCATTCCAAGGAAAAACTAGACATGAAATTATGATCCCTCCTGGGGAATTACCGTCGATTCTCTCCTAAAAGGGAAATGCAAAATTGATGTCCCAATCTCCATCTTCCAATTAACATTGATATGATCTGCAAATCATTTCTCTGAAGTTCAGAAGAGGAGAAGGCATTTCTACTGATCACATTATCTGCAGCACAAGCCGATTATTTCACAATACACATGAAAGTGGCTTTAAAATGTATCAAAGGTCATAGAATTCTGCTGACTCTTACCAATACTCTGCTTGTGGTTAGCAAAGGTTACAAGCGTCTCTATAGACCGAGGTATGAGCACGGAGATCAGGCTCACAATAGATATTGTACAGCATTTTCACTGTGCATTTCTTTTGGTTTTTAACCGCCAGTGCCAGATGTTACTTCTATGTAAGCAGCTCCAGTCACAAGCACAAAGCTGCTTACACAGAGGTCTATGTAACAGCTCACAGTCTAATGATCTGTCCCTGGAAATTTTGGATGCTACAAAAGTTCTTCCCATGTGTACAACACAAATATTAATCAATTCTCTTCTTATTTTCTTAATGTTTTTTATTCTATTTTGTAAAAAAAAATTGCATTATTATAAATGTTACTATCATAAATGTCACGTTTATAATAATGCACATTTTTAGTCTTAAAGGTGTTGTCTCACTACATGGACTCATCTCACCTCAGTCCTGTTTTCTTGGTTACATTTTGATTTCAGGGGTGTGTTTACTGGCTGCTATTAGACTGCAGTAGAAGCCAGGTCTGTAGCTATAGCAACCAGTGCTGGCAGCCTATCAGGATAGATCAAACAGGTCTGTAGCTATAGCGACCTGAGGAGCTGATGAAGCCCATACAAGAGGGGATATCTCAGAATAGATAGGACACTGTTAATGAACATATATCACAAAGTGACTTGATTTTGCATGATCTTTAACATAAAAAGCAATCCTTGTAGTGAGACAACCCCTTTAAATCTTTTTTTTTTTTTACAAAATAGAATAAATAGAGCTAGGGAAATAATAAGTGATTAACAATTATGTTGTACATCAGTTAAGGACATTTGTAGAATTTAAAGTTTCCTGTGGTACAGCAGCCACTTCCAGCAATCTATGGCACTTAGTAGTGAAGTTATTTATTTATATAGTGCTGTTATAATTCACAGTGCTGCGTAGAGATTGTCATTATTCACAATCAACATTCCAGAATAACTTATCAGTATGTTTTTGATGTGTGAGGAAACTTTCACAAACACAAGAAGCTCCTTGCACATGTTGTCCTTGGTGGCATTTAAACTCAGGACCCCAGTGCTGCAAGATAACTGTGCTAACCCCTGAGCCAGTGAGCTGCTTCTAGTCATTATTATAAAACTGAGTTCTAAGAATGACCGCATAAGCCTCAAAATAAGCTAAAAGGACTAGTGACCAGCCAGGAAGTCACTAAAGCTGCAATCTCTTACCAATTCCTGTCTTTTCGAGGTAGGCAAGACTTCCTGACCAAGCAGACTAAACAGTGAAAGAATTGCTCAGAAGCCACACATTTGAAATTGTAACTTAGTATACTCCGAACTTATCAAAAAAGCAAATTCAAGACAGAATTATATACAGAAGGTACATTGCGTGCTTCCTGTTGGTATATTGTATAGCAGAGGGTCTCACACAGTCTATGGGATGCATGTGGCCCCTGAAGATGTCATCTGCATAGATCGTAGGTCACATCCTAAGTACAGTAAAGAGGAGGCTGAAGGAGCAGTGCAGGGCTCTTTCTAGGCTAAATTGCACTCAGGGCAGTATGAAGAAATATCTCTCTCCCCCATTAACATTTTGCGCCACACTGCGACAAATTGCATAAGTATCAACCAGTGCCTGAATATGCAAAAAGCTATAACACAAAGTACTATGTGTAAAACAACTAAATAATAGTCATACAATTTAACATGAACACTTCTACACAAAACTAGAATCCTAAGGCTAATGTTTCCGTTATCCCACTAAGACCAAATATCACCACACCATGACAACATATCACCACCACAGTGGCTGAATAATACCACCACATATCACTACCGCATAGTGGCTGAATGATACCGCCACAATATAAACACATATCAATTCAACATAGTGGCTGAGTAATACCAACACATATCATCATCACATAGTAGCTGAATAATACAGCTACACCATGAGCACATTTCACAACCAAACAGTGACTGAATAATACAACATAGCATTACTGAATATAAACTATTATACTACGACCAATATAACTGCCATACAGTGGTAGTTACCAGTTGTACAGTTGTACACAGGCGCTCTGCACACATATAAGTGATTACAGTAAAGTTACATCCAGGAACTCATAGGAGACATCTTCTCTAATAAGTCATTGTCTTCTCTAATGAGTTATTCTCTGTTCCTCTTTTTTTTCTCCATTTAACCCAGACCTCCATGACATCTTCTCCCGAATACGACTCTTCACTGTAGAATTTACCAAATAAATATTGTTGACTCCTCCCTTTTCCAGCACTACTCTACCTATTCTCATCCCTGTACAAACCCCATCTATAGTGCCCCAAATGGTAATAATGACCCCCTTGTGTCTTTAACAGTAAAAGTGCCCCCAAAGGCTATGGGGCTCCCATTTGTGTCCCCACATAGAAGGAAGTTAAAAGGGTGTTCCGGGACTGATCAATGCTTGTTCGTCCATCGCAGTATGAGTAAAAATTGAAGAGAAGACTCGTACTTACCGCCCAGATGCTCCCGTTCACTCCCGACTGCCAGTGCGTTCATCCCAGGCTGAAACAGTGACTCTTCAGCAATCACATGACAGCTCCAGCCAATTACAGGCCCGAGAGGTCACGTGCATGTGATGTTGTGGCCTGTGATTGACTGGAGCTGTCCCATGAACGATGGGCGTTCATTGCTTACTTCCTGGTTGAATGGGACTGTCCGGGAGGTAAGTATGAGTCTTCTCTTCTATTTTTACTCATACCCGACAGATGAATGAGCATTGATCACCCAGAATACCCCTTTAAATTCCCCAATATACTTGGTAGATACACCTCCAAACTGGTAAGGCAGATAGGTAAACCCCCTTTTAGGAAGGTATTCTTTAATTAGGTAAGTGTATAGCTCCCTCTTAGGTAGATTTATAGGTCCCTCAATACATAGATATCTAAATCCTCTATTAAGTAGATAGGTAGCTATATAGCGACCCAAAAACTGAGAATAAATGGCCCTTGTAAGTAGATAGGAATATAGGTCCACGTAGCAAGGTACATAGGCTCCCTGTAGGTAGATATGTATATCTGGCCCCTGCATATAGGTTGGTACAGTTGAAACCAGAAGTTTACATACACTGTAGAAAAAGATACATATGCATATGAATTTTTAAGGGATTTTTATTACTTTCTGTAAAGTCAAAACTTTACATACACTAGGATTACTATGCCAATTTGGGACAGCCCATATGATGATGTCATGTCTTAGGAAGCTTCTGATAGGTTTATTGGCAACATCTGAGTTAATTAGAGACACACCTGTGGATGTATTTTTTAATGCACACCAGAAACACACTGCTTCTGTGTGTAACATCATGGGAAAGTCTAAAGAAATCAGCCAAGATATCAGGAAAAGAATTGCAGACTTTGCACAAGTTTGGATCATCCTTGGGTGCAATTTCCAGATACCTGATGGTGCCTCGTTCATCTGTACAAACAATTATACGCAAGTACAGACAAGATGAGAATGTCCAGCCATCATACCGCTCAGGAAGGAGACGGGCTCTGTGTCTCAGAGATGAACGTTCTTTGGTCTGACATGTGCATATCAACCCAAGAACAAAAGCAAAAGACCTTGTGAAGATGCTGGCGGAAGCTGGTAAGATTGTGTCATTATCCACAGTGAAACGAGTACTGTATCAACATGGGCTGAAAGGCAACTCTGCCAGGAAGAAGCCTTTACTCCAAAAGAAACATATAAAAGCCAGATTAGTGCTTGCAAATGCACAGAGGAACAAAGATCTACATTTTTAGAGTCATGTCCTGTGGTCTGACAAAACTAAAATTGAACTGGCAGTATGGGGGGGGGGGCAGCATAATGTTGTAGGATTGTTTTGCCGCAGGAGGGACTGTTGCACTTCACAAAATAGATGGCATCATAAGGAAAGAAGATTATGTGGCAATACTGATCGACATTTCAAGACATCAGCCAGGAAGTTAAAGCTTGGGCGGCAGGGGCGTCGCCTGGCAGATTCATTCGGGGCACAAGCCCCGAATGAATCTGCCTGTGCCCCGAGTCTTGGCAGCTCAAGGCCGCTGCCGTTGGCCTGGAGCGCTCCTTAGTGCGGGCAGCGCCCGCCGATCTCTCTGACTGTGCGGTCGTTTCTCAGCGGCCGTGCAGTCAGAGTTGGGGAGGAGGCAGGATGGATCGTTCCCGTCCTGTCTTCTCCCCTGTATGTACGGCGCTTGGTAAGCGCTGTACATACACGTCGGCATCGCAGGGGGCGTGACGCATCACTTTCATCACCCCCCTGCGACGCTGGGATCCTCTAAGCCGGCAGCTCTGCCGGCCACGGAGGTCCCGGACCCCGCGAGATGGTGTAAGTAGTGTAATGACATCACGCTGCTTACACCGTTCACAAGCTGCAAGACCTGGATGCGCGGACCGTGCCTCATTAGGTAAATAGGTTTTTTAATTTTATTTTTATTAGCTAAAGGGGCATATGTGGCTAAAGTGGCATATGTGGCTAAGGGGGCATATGTGGCTACAGGGGGCATATGTGGCTAAGGGGGCATATGTGGCTAAGGGGGCATATGTGGCTAAGGGGGCATATGTGGCTACGGCGGGCAAATGTGGCTAAGGGGGCATATGTGGCGGCTAAGGGGGCATATGTGGCTTAAGGGGCATATGTGGCTAAGGGGGCATATGTGTCTACAGGGGCATATGTGGCTACAGGGGGCATATGTGGCTAAGGGGGCATATGTGGCTAAGGGGGCATATGTGGCTACAGGGGGCATATGTGGCTTAGGGGGCATATGTGGCTAAGGGGGCATATGTGGCTACAGGGGGCATATGTGGCTAAGGGGGCATATGTGGCTTAGGGGGCATATGTGGCTAAGGGAGCATATGTGGCTTAGGGGGCATATGTGGCTAAGGGGGCATATGTGGCTAAGGGGGCATATGTGGCTAAGGGGGATATGTGGCAAAGGGGGGATATGTGGCTACAGGGGGCATATGCGGCTTAGGGGGCATATGTGGCTAAAGGGAGCATATGTGGCTTAGGGGGCATATGTGGCTACAGGGAGCATATGTGGCTTGGGGGGCATATGTGGCTTAAGGGGCATATGTGGCTTAGGGGGCATATGTGGCTAAGGGGGCGTATGTGTCTAATGGGGCGTATGTGGCACAGGGACATATGTGGCTAAGGGGGCATATGTGGCTTAGGGGCATATGTGGCTAAGGGGGCATATGTGGCTAAGGGGGCATATGTGGCTAAGGGGCATATGTGGCTAAGGGGGCATATGTGGCTTAGGGGGCATATGTGGCTACAGGGGGCATATGTGGCTTAGGGGGCATATGTGGCTTGGGGGCATATGTGGATTAGGGGGCAAGTGTGGGTAAGGGGGCATATGTGGCTAGGGGGCATATGTGGCTAAGGGGGCATATTATATGTGGCAGGGGGGCATATTACTGGCTACAGGGGGGCATATTACTGGCTATGGGGGCATATACTGGCTAAGGGGGCAGTAACTGGCTAAGGGGACTATACCTGACTACAAGGAGCATATTACTGTTACAGGGGGCAGTAACCTGGCTACAGGGGGCAGTAACCGGCTACAGAGGGCAGTAACCTGGCTAGGAGGGGGGGGGGCTAATAACCTGGCTAGAGGGGGCAGCACCCTAGCTAGAGGGGGCAACTACTTGGCTAAATGGGGCTACAACCTGGCTACAGTGGGCTACTACCTGGCTATAGGGGGCAAATACTTACCTACCAGGGGGTAATTATTACCATTTGGGGCACTATAGATGGGGATTTTGTTAAGAGATACGAAATTGTAGAGAAATGCGGATAAAATGAGGAGTCTAAGATGTTTGTTTTGTACATTCTACAGTGAAGAGTCTTTGCCAGGAGAGGATGTCATGGCGTCTGGGCCAGATGGAGAAGAAGAAAAAGAGAACAACTCTTCAGAGATGTCTCCTGTAAGCCACCGAATGTAACTGCAGTGTAATCCCTTATATTTCTCCTGAGCCTACATACAAAGGTTTTTCTCTGTAAAAATACATCTGCAGTTCACAATGAGATGCAAAAAATTCCGTGTGAACCCAGCCCTACTCAGAAAAACTTAAGGGCCCGAGCCCCGGAGGTTTTGGGACCCTAGCAACACCCCTGTTGGGCGGAAATGGGCCTTCCAACTGGACAATGACCTGAAGCATACTGCCAAACTGGTTACAAAGTGGCTTAAGGATAACCAAGTCAATGGGTTGGAGTGGCCATCTGTAACGGGTCACGCCGCATTGCGGTCCAGGGACCGCGGGCGTACCCGTTTTCCTCCCTGCGGGTGCCCGGCGGGGTTGGGTGGCGCCACGGACCGTGCTGCTGCCCGTGCTCGCACCCGTCCCATCCACTCACCTGACCTTGCTCCTGTTCAGCTCTCTTCCCCTGTCGGCCAGAATGTGCATGCGTGCACCCGTTCATGCAAATTTAAAGGGCCAGTGCACCGGTAATTGGTTAATTGCCGGGCGCTGACCCTATATAGTTTTGGGATCCACGTCACTTCCCTGCTGGCTTTGTTTGCCTCCGTGTCCTAGAGAAAGTGTTCCTGAGTGTTTACTGTCTTGCCGTGTTTTCTGACCTCTGCCTACGTTTATCGACTCTGACCTTGCCGCCTGTCCCGACCTTGCCGCCTGTCCCTGATTACGCCTCACGATTCTGTACCACACTCACCTTTGGCTGCCACCGCAAGCAAGTCACATCAGGGGTAGCGACCTGGTAAACTCCCACCGCAGCAAGTCCATCCCGCTTTGCGGTGGGCTCTGGTGAAAACCGTGACCTACTTAGATTCCGCTCCCTGGCGTGGCTTAACTATCATCGCTTGCGGTGGTCCAGCGGATCCACTACCAAGTCCGTTACACCATCACAAAGCCCTGATCTCGATCCTATTGAAAATTTATGGGCAAAGTTGAAAAGGCAAGTGCGAGCAAGGCGACCTACAAACATGGCTCAGTTACACCAGTTCAGTCAGGAGGAATGGGCCAAAATTCCTACCAACTATTGTAAGAAGCTTGTGAAAGGATATCCAAAATGTTGGATACAAGTCATACAGTTTAAGGGCAATGCTACCAAATACTAATGAAATGTATGGAATCTTTTGATTTTGCCGAAAGTAATAAAAATGCCATAAAAATTCTCTCTCTCATTATTCTGGCATTTGGCAAATATAAATAATTGTGGTAATCCTAACTGACCTAGAATGGGTAAGGTTTATATCATGTCAGATAGTGAGAAAAACATGCATATGTGTCTTTTTATATAGTGTATGTAAACTTCTGGTTTCAACTGTATATACATTACATAATGTTTAAAGATAAACACATTTTTTCAATGTTTGTTCTCCATCAGTTCTTAAAAATCTGAATTACACTGTTTGCTGAAAATCTCTATGCTGGTTATTGATTTTCTTGATGTATAAGATGTATAAATCAATATAGATCTGTTCAAAATAAGACAAGCTGAAGAGGTTTGTCCATATAGTCAGCTTTATAGGAGCAATTTGGTAAGACTGGTGTTAAATATGTCTGTTTTAATAAATAAAAAAATAAAATAAAAAAAGCGCCCCCTCGGACCTGGATTTGATTTATTATAGTAAGCATGTCTCGCTTTGTGAGACCACACCCCCTTTTTCTAAGCTCCATCCAGTTTTTTAAAAAGTTTTGAGCTATGCATAAAACAACTCAAGAGGAAAAAAATTTTTTAGCAAATAAAGCTTGCACAAAAATGGGCAACTTTTTACACCAGAACACTGGTATAAATCACTTCATAAAATGCCCTCTATACGATTAAAAATAAAACAAATATCCAGCATCCTTAGGCCTCCATGGCAGACATCTTGGCATACTTTTGTCATACCTCTGTATATCTTTTTATACTATTAAAAATATAGACTACTATGCTTTACAGCCCAGTGGAAAACCAGAAAAAGGGAACCGTTTGTTAAGATATTCTTTTTTATAATGTAATTCAATGGCAGATATACTGTATGTCCTCTGCACAGTTGGTATCTCCCACAGATGGAATCTTACCATAGCCTTACCAGTAAGGCTATGTCTACAAAGCAATGTTAAAATGACATCCAAAATCCGACAGTATTTTAAAATTACCATACTGCGTTTTTCGCTGCAAGTTTGCGCCCAAAACAGCCGTCGGTTTTCAGATTTTGGCCGCCCCAGAACATAGAATTGTACTAGAATCCGCTGAAAGATAGAACATCTTCTATATTCTGGCAAAATCCAGCGGTTTCGAAATCCGACAATAGAAAATCCGTGCAGTGTAGACTACTGCTCGGATTTTCTATTGAGGTGTATGGGTTCTGGTTACAGTCAGATTTTTGCGGATTCGAAATACTTAATCTGCTTAGAAAACCGACTGAAAACCAGTGCTGTGTAGACATGGCCTATAAGTAAAACCTGTTTCCCTGTAATACTGAGGGAAATCATCTGATTTTATATGACATGTATTTGAGAAAAGTCTTAGGCTATGTCTACACAGCATAGCAATACCATCGGATGACATCATTGATGACATCACATCATTGCGCTGTCTGCACTGGGCTTCACTAAGAAAAGCTGGCCTGCTTGTGGCAGACACCTCTCCATTGCTAGTGCTGGGGCTTGGTGTCAGTCATCTGTGTTTTTAGTAAGCCCAAGGCTGACACCCCCTCCCACTATTTGTTTTGTAGCAGTATGATGGTAATATGTATGGTGAGGGATTTTCTCCTTGTATTATTTAGTAATTGCATGACTATTAGTGAGAGGAACGGGTAAATGTTTGTGGTTGGGGGGGAGGTATGTCAGGCCGGGAAATGTCGGGGGCAGAAGCATTCAAATGTTTGCTATGGGGCTTAGCCTTCTCTAAATATGCCCCTCGTTGGATGGGATCTTCCAGAAAGACAATGCGACATGTCTCATGGCTAGAAATGTCTGACTCCTCACTGTCTGACTCCTACTGACCCCCCTAACTCCTTAGACTTGAGTCCAATTGAGCCTCTGTGGTACCACCCTGATCGTGGTGTTCTCTCTATTGATCCTTCCCCCATATCCTCTCCAGTAGCTGTTGGATGCACTGCAATCAGTATGGCTCTATACACTTGTGTCAACCTATCGGGCCCTTATTGAGTCACTCCCATTCTGCTGTGTGTGCTGCACATTGCAGTTATTCTGGATATTAGCTAATGGTCATAGTAATGTTACTCAACTATAAACCTATATAACATAAAGCTCTCTCATCAATCTCTGATACAGTAGTATAAACCATCTCATAGTTTAGCTTTAAAGGGGTTTTGCCACAATCTCATTTCATACCTCCTCTATCCAGCTCTTCAGCTCTGTGTGAGCAGAAGGGGGCATGTCTGATTTGTTTGAATTGCATATCATGTGACTCAGCAGGATGACATCACCAGGCCTTTGCTCTCTGTAGTCAAAGAAAGGTCTGTTTATATAAAACATTGTGAGTAGCCGAACGGTAGTGTTTTTGCTTCACAGCACAAGGGTCCTAGGTTCAAATCCCTGCAGGAACCAAACCTGTGTTGTTGTTTTTTTCTCTTTATCAATGCACATACCTCATTGAGGTTTCTTTTTTATTTATTTGCACTGTTTTACTAATTACTAAGGAGTACAGAAGTAGAGTGACAGCGCCTGGGGGTTTGAACACTCAGTAGCTGCCTGAGAGGAGAGGTGATGTCTAAGCATGTGAAAACAGGACTGAGGAGCTCTCAGCCCTGGTCGTATCCCCTGGAGATGAGCTGTAAACAATGGATCACTAAAGGAGCAGCTAAAACAAAAATAATTTTTAATAATAATGAATGGTGAAAATGTTTATTTCATTTGCAAGCTTCCCACGTCAATTTTACTTTGTGGCAAAACACCTTTAAGTTGTTTTAGTCACTTTTCTTAGCTCACTAGACGAAAGGGGTGTTTCTTAGCAGAGAAGGGAAGGTGGCTTCATAGAAAGTGGATGCCATTTAAAGCAAAACAGTATGCACCAGGATTTAAGTGGATTATGTATTGCACTATAAGACAACCAATCGAAAAGTCTAAAGATGCAGCAAATTTATCACTTAGCCTGAGCCACTGTGATTAATTTGCTGCACCGTTAGATTGTTTGGTCTAGGTTTGCAGTATTGCAGTAGGGTATGTTCACACGGCTGATATGTATGCTGTTTTCAGCACTGTTTGGCATGGATTCTACCCCAACACAGCATCTAAAATGACTAAAAATGCCCCCAGTTAATTTTCATTGATTTCTATGATTTCCGTGCTTATTTTCATTGTGAAATTTTCATTTCATAAGTGACACGTCAATTCTTGAGGTGTTTTACACAAGTAAAATGCCCATAGAAATCAATGGAGAGCCTCAAAACCTTGTCCAAAACCTTGTCCACAAGTGTCCATGCCTATAAAACACTTTGGTACAATATTTGAATATGAGAATGACAACCACGTTGAGAACTGCATCAGAAAACGCACAAAAAAATGTGCTGAAGAACATGCTTAAAAATGCACATCTCAAAAACCTCATCAAATCCTCATCTGAAAACTGCTGCATGTGTGGCATTTTTCAGAAGAATATTTGAAAAGTATTGAAAACGTATTGAAAAATCAGTGTCCAAATCAGCCATGTGAACATACCCTAAGTTTAAGACAGGATTGATAAATCTGACCCAGTTCTCCACTTCTTAGAGTGAAGATTGATTGCCAATTAAATGTTAATCTAATGTGAACAACATGAATATGAAAGATTCTTTCTATCCTTTTGTTGGTCACTTTTAGTATTTTGCAGTCCATTTATTTGTTAATTTGTGGGTTGAGATTAATTTTCAAGAAAACTATAGAATTTAGGTCTTGCGATTTTATTCAAAGATAGCACTGTAGGAATCATTTCAGCCACACAATACAATCTGAATAATGATCTCAAAGCACGAATCTGCCGACACTGAGCTTGGAAAGAGAACTGTTATCATTAAAGTTTGTTTGTACTGTACTTTTGTCATGATTTCAAAGAGCTGCTTGCCTCGAGAATTGACTTTGCAGTAAATATTGGGGAATTGTTTCTCTAAAACTGTAGGGAGTCAAAACTGAAATGGCTGTCTGTATGCTCTCACTGTCATTTAGAGTGACATTATGAATGGGTAATTTTCATTGTTCTACCGAGAAATGCACCGAGAAATGAGCGTTCCACCTTTTTTCCCTATGTATGGCACGTCATTCGGGCATGTTTGGCAGGGCGTTCTGGAGGCGTTCTGTTTTACTACATTCATAATATTAGACACTTTTCTGTGGGACGGCAAAACTAGGCACATAACTGCTTGAACAGTCAGACTAATTTAAATATGATCTGCCTGAGCCTGTGTAGTCGTAATGGAACTAGACTTGCCATTAGGGTAAAATTTGTCCCTTATTTCTCAATTTATACCAGCAAAATAATAAAAAGTGATTTATGCTAATTATTAAACTATATAAAATTTACTTATATAAATCTCATAATAAATTATGTAATACAAAATTAATTTAAAATTATATAATTTCCCAAGATTATAAAATTATCTCCTATAAAATGTATTTAAACTTAATATAATATAAAATAAATTTTAAGTTAAGTAATATAAATGAATGAAAGTAATACAGAATCTACCATAAATCCTGTTCTCAATTAACTGTTTTAGCAGCCATTATTGAATTCTGGCATTCAGTTATACACAAACCTTAGGTGACATTTATGAATACACATTCACCACTTTCATATATTCAGACGCATTATACACTGAAAAAAAGACGTGAAAAATGGTGTTGAGGTGCCAAGATTCATACATGTCGCCCTTAATTTTAGTTTAATCTTGGAGATCCCTCAGGCTGGGTTCACACTAGGACGACATGTATGATAACTTTACTGTGTGGGTTGGTTCTACTTTTACACAATAGAAACACGTTTGGAAAAAAAATTGCATTTGTATGTCGTCATAGTCTGAAAGCCATCATTTTTTTTTCTGTATATGGAGCTAATTAAGGGCTTATTTTTCTGGGGATGGTACCATCTATGGTTCATATCATGCTTTAATTGCATTTTAATCATCGATTTTGCGAAGTGGGATAAACAAAATACAGCAATGGTAATAGTGTTTTTTTTTTTTTTTTTTACAGCATTCACTGTCTGGTACAAATGACATATTAAGTTTACTCAGCAGGTCAACACGATTATAAAGATACCAAATTTCTATATTTTTTTATTAAGTTTTACTGCTTCTACACAATCAAAATACTTTTATTTAACCCTTGAAGTAACTTCCGCAAGTGGACATACGGGTAGATCCTGGACATCTTGTGGGCTCTCAAGCAGGGCCTGCATGATCACAACATGGGACCGGCTGTGGCGGATTAACACCTTAACTTCCGCGATCAATCGTGATCATGGCAGCTCAGGGAAAGACATACTGAGGGAGTTCCCTCTGTCTCCATTGGCATTGCTATGTTATAATTGCGGCTGCCGATGGCTTACCTAGCAGCCTGAAAGCCTAACAAAGGCTTCCAGGCTACCTGTGACACCACTAATGCTGGCTGTATCACCCAAAAAAGATTTTAAAAAAATAAAGTATTTGGTATGGACACGTGTGTAAGACCTCAATAAATCTGTCATGTTATTTGACAGTGAACACTTTAAAAGAAAAACAAAACCAATCACAGATTTGTGATTTTCATTCTGCCCGCAGCAGATAAAATGGAATAAAAAGCGCTGAAAAGTGTTATCAATGAAAACGTGAGTTAATCCCGCAAAAAAAAAAACCTTACACAGCTCTGTGTAAAGAAAAAAAAAAGGTAAAGCTATCAGAAGAAAGCAATGCATATATATATTGTTTTTCACAATAAAAACACCTTTTCTTAAAGTACTTTAACATAAAAAACTATATAAATTGGGTATCACCATAATCGTATCAAACCACAGTAAAACTCACTTGTCATTTATACTGCACAGTGAGCACTGATAAAAATAAAAAATGCTAATAAGATTGCAATTTGTTTTTACCGTGGCTTCCAAAAAACTAATTTAAAAGCAATCAAAAAGTGTATTCCCCATGATACCAATACAAAACACAAGCCTATACACAGCTTCGTACACAGAAAAATTAAAAAGTTATGGCTCCCAGGCTATTGCATTGCAAAAACGTGTTTACTTTTTTGAATAAATATTTTATTGTGTAAAAACAGTAAAACATAAAAAAAATATACAAGCTGGGTATCACTGTTATTGTATCGACCTTCTGAGTAAAGCAAGCATGTCATTTATACTGCACGGGGACCGATGTAAAAAGTAAAAAACACCACCAGGATTGCTGTATTTTGTTCAAAACACTTCTCAAAAATCTCAAAGCATCATATGAACCCTATAATGGTACCAATAAAAACGTCAACTCATCCCGTAAAAAATCAAACTCGTAGCCAGCTACATATACTGAAAAATAAAAAAGTTATGGCTATCAGACTATGACGGCATAAAAACGCAATTTTGTAAAAACGTATTTCTATTGTGTAAAAGTAATAAAACATAAAGAACTATATAAAATTTATCATAAAAATCATTGTAATTGTACTGACCCGCGTAATAAAGTTATTCTGTCATTTGTACCATACAGCAAATGATATAAAAATTAAGCCGAAAAAACAACGGCAAAAACAATGGCCTAAAGCTAAAAAAAACAAACTGTGGAACACCTGTGCAACCAAATTGCACAATACTCCCCTAGATGAGATCCATGAGGGGTGTTGACTCTAAAATGGGGTGACTTCTTGAAGGTCTCACCTGTTATGGTACTTTGGGAGCTTGTGGTTGAGCTAAATAACGCACTATGGCCACACATAGGATATCTCTTAAAACGGCAGAATTAGGGGATTCCATGTTGACTTGCATTTCCCTGGTCACATCTACCATGTTCCAGTGAATAATGGATAAAAATTGAAAATCTGCAAAAAAAAACCGTTGCTCTAATTTCTGTGAAATGCCTTTCCTGGACATACTGATACACCCCTTTGCAGTAAGTGACATGCAATCAGGACGTACCGGTATGTCCTTTTGTGTGAAGGGGCTGTAGGGGTGTTCACACAAGGGAGCATGCAGCAACAGGTCGGCTCGTAGCTAGCTACGAGCCGACCATGTGGCAGAATAAGGAGGGCGGCCCATGTTACTCTTTTCCCTATTCATTGCTATGCAAGTTCCAAAGATACCTGAGCATACTCACTGCAACACTGTAACCTCCTCATCTATAACAAGGTCAGCTTGTAACTAGCAAAGATCTGACCTGTTACCAGGTCATGGTAACAGTCCTTTAATAAAGTTAACTGTAAAACAAAGCAGGAAGATGAAAACAGAGAACAATGTGCAGCGTCTTCTTCAAAGAGACTGCCAGAGATAATAAGACACTGCTGGAGGCAGTGATACTGGAGAAGTTTTTCTCCTCAAGCAACTACTGTTACCTGGATTCCAGGAGTCACAGGACATGTGGGGTGGTGACATGACTGTTTAGTCCAAGCAGTTACTACATGGGAGGCATTACTATGGGCATGAATGTGGACTATACAAATTTTGTTTCTAGATAGGTGTCAAATGATGTGTGGTACTGCATTGTGGTACTGTACTGACATGAAAGAGGTACAGGAGCAGGGAACTTATATAATTTCCTATTACACACATCTATTATACACATAAAATCATTAGAAAGTGGACATTCCCTTGAAGGAAAGATCCATACAGCCGTAGCAACACAATATTCAAAGAAGGCATTGTAGATGTTTGATTTGGCATATAACAGGGTTAGACTTCTAGTGCCCTGTTAGACAAAATACATGAGTACGTAGTTAGGAAATAATTTATGTGTGTAACTATACATGATCATTGTTATTGCTGAGTGGTGTGCTATTGTTCATGATGCCCTTGTTCACTTTGTGATTAATTTACTTTTGGTACACATTGTTTATTTCACTATTCCATCCTTTCTTATATAAAGCATTGTTTAGAGAGTTATGGCTCGCTGTATAAACATAGCATAGTAACTAGAGCTGACTTCCAATGCCAGACGTTATTTCATACATTTCTCGATTTCTTCTCACTGTGGAACTTATTTTATACTGAGAATGGTTGTCTCTTTAGTCCATCGACAAGAACTTGAAAATAATGCAGAATTAGGGTATGTTCACACGGCGTATTTGCATGGTGTACTTCAAGGTGTAATTTCGCTGTAATATGCCCGAAGTACGCCCAACGCATATGGTAAAATCATAGCACTAACTGAGTGCTATGATTTTCCGACTTACTCCCCAGTGCGAACTGAGTGCCGGAAGAAGGAAGTGACAAGACACTTCTTTCCGCCGCTTACGTGCCAGGGAAAGTGAAAGTTAGTGGAAGCATTGTTGAAAGTATGTGCTGGCTTGCACGTATTTTCAAAAAGCCGGCATATAGCAGTACTTACAGGTACGTGCCAGTATGCTCCCTGTGAACATACCCTTAGGGCATGTCCCCACATCACGTGTTTTCGGACGGTTTTTTCAGGTGGTTTGCGGTTTTGTGGTTTTCGGACGGAATATGTGCATGTCAATGTGAAGGGAGAGAAAAGGTTTGCCGGCCGGTATTTGTCCTGTTTTGCGCCCGTCCCCACGGCCGCGGAGGGGGTGGGGGGGCGGCTTTTCTCCACGATGAGCGGAGAACAGCCCTCCCCCCTCCCATTGAGAAGCACATCTTCCGTCCGGAAACCGGACGGAAGATAGTGCATGTTCAATGTTTTGCCACCGGACCGCCGGCGACAAAACCGCCAGGCGGAAAACCCGTGCAGTGGGGACTGCTGCATGGGTTTTCCATAGAGCACAATTGTGCTCATTTTCGCCCGTTTTTTCAGGCAGTCTGAAAAACCGCAAACCGGCTGAAAAACCGGCCGAAAACCTGTGCCGTGGGGACATGGCCTCAGTCGTTTCACCAATGAATACAATATATCAAAGACATCAAGAGTAAACACAAAATGATGTACACAACTGTATGTTCTGCAAATGTCAGAGCTTTCATTGGCTATGCTTATAAAGCATTGAGATCTTTCAGACACAAATCTTACATTGAATTTTTCTCTTCAAGTCCATTATTACATATTTTAATAAATGAAAAGAGCACTTTATGTTCCACTAATTGGCGGCTCAGCCAAAATTCATACACGTCGTCTTTTAGCTTTATCAATAATATGTTAAAATTTTGGTTGCATAATGTTACACTATTAGATGTCCTATTATTTTTTTTAATAATGTAGGTGTTACAGTTATTTTAGTTGCGTGATTGTATACACATTTATTAATGATACTTGTGTGTAACAGAGGACGGACATTTTTAGAAGCAGCTCTTTACTGTGTGACTGCACAACACAGAGGAAGCTGCAGTAAATCACTTACTGTGCAAGGGGAGTATGGACGTTCTCCGTCTGAATTTCTTCAGCTAGATCCCTCCCAGCTGTGAACTTGGTATGCTCTAGCATCTATGGCCCTGTTCACACGGCTTATTGCCGACGTAATTGCGGGGACGGATTTCGCCCCACAATTACGCCAGCTCCGTGCAGCGGGGGCGGGGTGGGGGGCCGGCAGCTCACCGGCCCCATAGACAATGCATTATTTACGGCGCGTATCCCGCCGGGATAATGTGCATGTCACTTTCTCCCCTCTCAGCGTATTCGCCGAGCAGGGAGGAGAGACAGATTCCATAGTTCTCTATGAGAACTATGGATTACCGTAATGCCTGGCACGGATTTCAGCCGTACTGCAGCGCAGTACGGCGCGCAATACGGCTGAAATCCGTGCCAGAAATAAGCTGTGTGAACGAGGCCTAAAGGTCACAGCTATAGGGAGCAGGCAGCCATGATTGTAGATCCCAGAGGGCTGAGAAGTGGCTATTGAAAGTTTCCTCAGTCACTCTGCTCCAGCAAGGATTGCCAGAAAATCAGCAGAGGTCGGGTAGAAGCTCCGCTCCCTACAATGAACGTGTCAGTGCACTGTCAGCAACCAGGGAGGCTGTGTAGTGAGAGCTAAGTGGAGAATTTGTGTGTGTGCACATAGGCTGGTGTGTGTATGTGCACATGGGCTGGTATGTGTGTGCACAAGAGCTAATGTCTGTGCGTGGACTCGGGATGGTGTGTGTGCACTCATGGGCTGGTGTGTGTGCACTCATGGACTGGTGTGTGCGTGCACATGGGCTTCAGTACACGTTTTTGTGTACACATGTCATTGTGAGTGCTCGTGTGTCTGCAAATGGACTTGTGAGTGCATGTGTGTGTGGGCTTTTGTGTATACATATGTAAGGATTTGTGTGCACAAGTGTGTAGACATGGGCGGATGTGTATGGCCTTTTGTATATATGTGCATATATTTATGCCTATGTATATATATAGGTGTGTGTATATATTGTAAGAATTCACATGTGTTCGGCCACCATCTTGGCCCAGCCTGGGGGGACATTCTCGCTCTGGGATCGCTGCTTTGGTAAACGGAACAGCAGGTCGACACAGGATTCTCTGGAAAAAAAAAAAAGTATTGGCTCCGCCATCGTATTCTTCATAACACAGCAAAAATATCACAGCAAAACAAAATAATTCATAGGCCGTCCAGCCAGACTACTAATAAACGTCAGAGAGTCATCTCTTGCAGTGGTCTGGGTCTACTACCCAGCCCCTCAACCATTTGTACTCACACTGTACAGGATAGCCTTGGGCTGGCTTCTCCAAAGCATAGGGGGGGAAGAATTCAGGCATACTCTCCTGGACAAAGGCTGCCACATGCTCATCCTTGACTGGGAGCCACACTCCCCTCTGGTATACTGAAGACCAGCTATTTTAACAGAACGTCTAAGGTCGGACAAGCAGTTGAGCAACTATGCCTAATTACCACCTGAGTAATCAACACTCTGGCTTACCCTTTCCAAACTGCTGGTCTTCCTCACTGACAGCCAGCAACTTAGTAACCCATATCTTGGAACTCAGCTGCTGCAGAACATTTAGTGGCGGAGAAATGCGACGTGAAGTCATAATAAACCTTACCCGTTTTAGGTCAATTAGGACTACCAAAATTATTTATATTTGCCAAATGCCAGAATGATGAAGAATTTTTTAAGGCATTGTTCATTACTTTCGCAAAAGTCAAAGTTTACATTCACCGGGATTACTATGCTTTAAAACAATTGGGACAGCCCATATGATGATTTCTTTCTTGAAAGCTTCTGATTTATGGCAACATCTGAGTTAAATTAGGAACAGCTGGTAATGTATATTTTAATTTCACACCAGAAACAACACTGCTTCTGTGTGTAAAACTTCATGGGAAAGTTAAAGAAATCAGCAACAATATAGGGACAGAGAAACTGTGGACTTGCACAAGTCTGTATCATCCTCTGGGTTCAGTTTTCCAGATACCTGAAGATGCCTCGATCATCTGTACAAACATTTTACGAAAAGTACAAACAAGATGGGCAATGTCCAGCCATTCATACCACTCAGGGTAGTTAGTAGAAGGGTTCTGTGTTTCTAGAGGTGAACGTGCTTTGGTCATAATGTTACATATCACCCACAGAACAAAGGCAAGGAGACCTGGTGAAGATGCTTGCAGAAAGCTGGTAAGAATGTGCCATTATCTCCACAGTGAAACGTGTTACTATTATCAACATGGGCTGAAAGGCACTCTGCAAGGGAAGGATGCCATTACTCTAAAAAGAAACATTTTAAAAGCCAGATTAATGTTGTAAATGCACACAGGAAACAAAGACCTACATTTTTGGAGATGTCCTGTGGTTTCTGAAAAACTGAATTGAACTGTTTGACCATATTGATAGAGATGGGCTAATTGATTCTAACGAAGTGGGAATTCATTTAGAAATTTCAAGGAAAACTTCGGTTCTGATCGGAAGTTGAAACTTTGGGTGGACTGTGTAGTGATAACGAAGTGTGCTTTGATTGATTAAAATGGCTGCGCAGCACCATGGCGTTACTATGGGGCAAAGAAACTCTGGGAAGGAAGAAGGGCATACCTGCATGACTATGTGAAGAGATTGAAGCCAATCAGAGAACGCCGGGAATTTCTGTGACGATCACCGCACTATATTAAGTCCGGGCGCAACGCAGGAGCTCACACTCCTCTCACTGTAACTGACTAGGGGAAGGTTGCTGCGCGGCTGCTTGTTATAGCTCTGTACTGAAGAATTGATTTTTTATTACAGGATTTTTTGGGGGGTGTCACAAGCTTGTCTCAGAGGACTGCTTCTCTTAGCGTTCTATTTCTGATTTTGTTGGGTATTGGATCTGAAATCCAGTGTGCGCTCCAATGCAGCTGCATATAACTTTCAATATCCAAGTGGGAATCTAAGCAGGTTCCTTTTGTATTCATTTAAAGAACAGCGTTTTTTATCAATACCAAAATACCACTTCATTTTTGGTCTGCTCAATTCTTTTGCGCAATTTACATCCAGGGTTTAATTAAGCGTTGTTTGCGGTTGTGGTGTACTAAAAGAAACGTCTTTTTCACCGCTAAAAAATTACATTTTTCCTGTTGCATAATTAACAAGCAAAGGTTAATTACCAATTTTTTTCTCATTGTTGTGTAGCGTAAAAAAACACGCCATTTTTACACGCTACAAAGGCGTAGTTTGTGGTTTGCTGCATTTGTTTGGCGCAATTTAATCTAAGGGGTTAATTAAGCGTCTTTTTTTTCTGCTATGGTGACTAAAAGAACAACCGTCTGTTTCACCGCTATAAAAATAATTTTTCTGTAGCATAATTCACAAGCGAAGGTTAATTACAATTTTTTCTCTTGTTGTATGGCGTAAAAAACACGCCATTGTAACACGCTACAAAGATCGTAGTTTGTGGTTGCTCAAATTGTTTGGCGCAATTTACATCCAGGGATTAAATAAGAGTTGTTTTTTCTGCTGTAGGTTGGTGACTAAATAAACCGTTCTTTGTCACCACCCAAAAAATAAATTTTTACATGTAGCTAATTCACAAGCAAACATATTATTTATTACAATTTTTTCTCTTGTTGTTGTTAGTGTAGAAAAAACACGCCATTGAAACACGCTTCTCAAAGCTCGTGTTTGTGGTTGACTCAAATTGTTTGGCGCAATTTACATCAAGGGGTGTTAATAAAGCGTTTTTTTTTTCATGCTGTGGTGACTAACAAGAAACCGTCCTTTTTCACGCTTAAAAAATTTAATTTTTCCTGTAGCATAATTCACAAGCGAAGGTGATTAACAATTTTTTCTTGTTGTATTAAGCGTAAATAACTCGCCATGGTACACGCTTCAAAACTCGTTGTTTGTGGCTTGTTACTCAATTGTTTGGCGAAATTTTTCATCCAAGGGGTTAATTAAGCGTTGTTTTTGAGCTGTGGTGACTAAAATAAAAAGTCTTTTTCACCGCCAAAAAATACCATTTTTACTGTAGCAATAATTCACAAGCGCAGGTTAATTAACAATGTTTTTTAATGTTGTGTAGGCGTATAAAAACACTCCCATTGTATCACGCTACAAAGCTCGTTCAGTTTTGTGGTTTGCTCAATTGTTTGCCAAAATTTACATCAAGGGTTAAATTAAGCGTTGTTTTTCTGCTGTGGTGACTAAATATTAATACCGTCTCTTTCACCGCCCAAAAAAGCCATTTTTAACGTGTAGCATATTTCACAATGCGAAGGTAATTACAATTTTTTTCTCTTGTCGTTGTAGCGTAGTAAACATCGCCCATTGTAACACGCTACACAAAGCTAGTAGTTTGTGGTTAATCAATTGTTTGGCGCAATTTACATCAGGGTGTTAATTAAGCGTTTGTTTGCTGCTGTGGTGACTAAAACTAAAACCGTATCTTTCACGCCAAAACATTACATTTTCCTGTTGACATAATTCGACAAGCGAAGGTTAATTAAAATTTTTTCTCTTGTTGTGTAGTGAAGAAGAAAAACCCGCCATTGTAACACGCTACCAAAGCTCGTAGTTTTTGGTTTGCTCAATTCTTTTGCACAATTTTTCATCCAATGGGGTTATTTTAGCGTTGTTATCTTGCAGTTGCTACTCAGTGAAAGAAAATTTGTTTTTCACCGCCTCAGAAGAAATTCTGTTAGCATAATTCATATCCGAAAAGGTTAATTAAGTGTTTGTGCTTTTATATTCAGTATAAATACCAAGAGTTTTTAAACGGCACATTCAAGTCAATTTTTCCTGCCCATTTGTGGAGCGCCAAGTTTATATCCAAGGGTTACCCAAGTTCTTAGTGGAGTTCATTTGGAGTCCCAAAATATGGGTGTATGTATTTATCATATACAGATCATCTTCATCAAAACAGTGTCTGTACATTTTAGAACATACTGTATGTTAGACAGAGAGGTGGCAGGCTCCTTCACCTGCGGTGCTCAGAAAAGGGACAACATTCCAGGACCAGGTCGCCCGAACAGCAATGGGGACATCGAGGCAGGGAGTCTACGGTTGAGGCCATAACTTGCGCTGTCATCTAGTGGCTGTGTGTACTGCCTAGCAAGGTTCTTGATTGGTTGACTAGGTCATCAACTTCCTCACCAGATGACATCTGAAAACCCCAGCAAGAGTCGGTGGGAACGTCAGACAAACCTTAGTTTGGCATGCCCGGGAGTGGGGTTCCGCGGCCCCTCACCCGTCCTCAACCCACCTCTGTCCCATCGGTTCCCTCAGGCCAGTGATTACTTTGTGGTCTGGGCTCAGCGCCACCTTTATAGGGGGATGAACAATTTGATGGTGGGCCAAGTCAGCCAGCTACTTGGCAGCTGAAGAAATGGGCCATAATCCCCTGCTTTTGCAGTAGGCGGCAAAGTATAGATGTGCAGAGAGTGGCTTGGGAGGTCATGTTGTGAGGGGTCAGGACCTCTGCATACCACAGACCGGTGATGAGGACAGCTAGTTAGTGACTATGAAACACAAATTAATGAGATGTAGCCCGACCCGCACTTGGGAGCCGGTTGAGGAAGGGCTTCATCATCGTCAAGGAGAAAGGAGGGCGCCAGCTTGCGCGTCAGGCAAGCGTCGCAGCCAGCAAGTGGGCTTGTGTGGCACGTGAGTCCAGAAGGGTAGCAGCAGTCGTTTTGTTGAGTCGGGAGCCAAGCTGGCCATGGGGGTAAAAAAAAAACCCGCTTCGCAGGTCCAAGAAAGTGCGGCACAGGGGCCTCAGCGACGGCAGCGGCAAGGTGTAGTCACTCAGTGGGGAGCATTGGCAGCATAAAATCCGATACTCCTGGCGGTGTGGCAGTTCTTTGCGAAGGGACACCAGATGGAGCCGAAAATGCGGGTATAGGTAGAATTGTGGGCAGAAAGTGAGTTTGGCCAGGGAGTAACGTGGCCCCACACGGTCCTGCGTCAACACATGCAGCGTCACCTCCGGTGGCCTGGGAGAAACGTTTCTCAGATGTGGTGGTCCATCCTTGCCCGCCACTGCAACAGAAAAGCAGCAGAGCGCCCCAGTGGCACGCATTTGCCATTGCAGCCGTCAAGCTCACCACCTTGCGGAGGGAGCTGTTTCTCTTTGACCTCCATTTCTCCCGGTTCCCAGTTGCTCTGCTCCTCGATACTCATGGTGACAGCAGTCGTTCTGTGGGCGAATTGCAAGAGGACAACAGTATGCGTCAAACCATCCTAAGGTGCAGCAGCTGACCGTGAGTGCTCCTGTCAAGTTGTTGGTACTGCAGGTCCCTCCTTTCCAAATGGTGGTCTCTGCACCGTTCAGAGAAACTATAATGGCTTGTGCCGAGCCGAGATGGAGAGTTCCAAGCCATAATTTCTTTTCCAAAAAGGCAGTACCAGCACTTCATAAATATGTAGAACAGAAGGTGGGCCAGTCCTTGAGCTTATCGGTTTGTTCCAAGGTGCACGGCAGCGCGGACGTCTGGAGCTGTAACTACGGTCAGGGCCAGTACATGTCCTTTACGGCCCACTGGGTGAATGTGCTTCCGGCCCAGGCACACCAACAATTGGACAGGAGACGCCGCTTTCTCCTCCACATTGTCAAACTGCGGCTCCTGCGCAATGTCCGCCTCTCCTCCTCCACCACCACCACCATCTCAGCCTCCACAAGTACTGCTCCATCATACCACATGTGTAGGGCACAGCGGTGTCACGAAGTTCTACACCTGGCTTGCCTCGGCGAACGAAGTCACACAGGGGAGGAACTGCTCCGCGTCATGCAGCAAAAAATCGATGTGTGGCTTTCTCCGCCAACTGCAAATCGGAACCATGGTGACGGACAATGGGAGGAACATGGTGTCCGTGCTGCACCGAGGAGGGATGGTCCATGCGCCCTGCATGGCGCACGTGTTCAATCTGGTTGTGAAAAGGTTCCTGAAGTCTTCCACCGATCTTCAGAAGATTCTGAAATGGCCAGGAAACTGTGCATGCACTTCATCCATTCCTACAAAGCCAGGAACACCCTCCTCGAGTTGCAGCGGCAGAACGGCCTCCCCCAACACACTCTGATATGCGATGTTTCCACCCGTTGGAATTCCAGCCTGCACATGTTGGACCGACTGTATGAACAGAGAAAGGCCATTAACGATTTTTTGATGATCCAGGCGGACAGGAGTACTCCCCTGTGTAACTTTGATGTCAGCCAGTGGCAGCTCATGCGTGACACCTGCCGTTTGTTGAGGCCATTCGAGGAGGCCACGTTATTTGTCAGTCGCCAGGACTACGGGATGAATAACGTCATTCCACTGCTTCATGTCCTGGAACAGATGCTGAAAAATCTGTCTGGGCAGGGGACTGGAGATGTGGCGACTACATCTCGCGGCAACATGAGTCCGGTGGGGACTGAAATGGAGGAGGAGGAGGACATTGGAGCAGAAGCATTGTCTGGTGAAATGAGTGGATTTTCTACCCAGGTGACAAGAGAGGAGGAGCAGGAGCAGCTGGAGGAGGTAGATGGAGATGAGGAAGACGAGGCAGGTGACCCGCAAGCACTGTGGCAGTATACAGTGGAGATGAAGGCAGGGAGCCCCTCGGAGTCACTTGTGAAGATGGCCCGCAGCATGCTGATTGGCCTGTCTAGTGACAGCCGAATAGTCAGGGATGACGTCTGGCTCTCCACCCTATTGGACCCTCGCTACCGGTCCAAAATGGGAGCCTTTTTCCCAGCTATTGAGAGGGAGGACAAACTCAAATACTATAGGGAAATCCTCCGTAGTCAGTTGGCCGCTGCCTATGTGCGGCATCGTCCCTCCTCTGACAGGTCTGACCGGGGGGTTCTTCAGCGCTCACGTACTACTGCCGCGGCTGCCGGGGGAAGGTGGGGGGGGGTCGGAGCAGTACCAGCTCCATCAGCAGCAACCTAAGTCTGGAGTCACTGATGAGCAGCTTCCTTCACCCGCCTAGTGAGGAGGGCAGTCGCCAGCAGCAGCAGGACCTGGAGCAGACCCTGAACCAACAGGTGGTGGCCTACTTGGAAAGCACTCTGCCACCCCAGTTAGAAGATCCGCTGGACTACTGGGCAGCCAAACTGGATGTGTGGCCGCAACTTGCCGAGTTTGCAGTGGAGAAGCTGTCCTGCCCGGCCAGTAGTGTGGCATCAGAGCGGGTGTTCAGTGCGGCGGGGGCCATCGTTACCCCAAGGAGAACCCGCTTGTCCACGGGAAATGTGGAACGACTGACCTTTGTCAAGATGAATCAGGCGTGGATCGGCCAGGATTTCCACACACCAATGCCTTAGGCGTCAGACTACATCAGCCATGACGCCTCACCCAAACTGTGAGAAATGAGTCTGGGTTCAAACTACCTGCCTCAGCCACTATTCTGATGCCGCCACCCGCCTGATGCCACACATCTGCTGACAGTTTCTCCATCTGCCACCAACCATCTTTACCAGGGACTGGTATTGCCACCCACCTCCACACTCTGTCATTATGCCACTGTCTGACCTCATGCTGCTGCTGTGGCTGCTGCCGTGACCTCCACACTGTGTCATTGTGCCACTCTCTGACCTCATGCTGTTGCTCCTGCCGCCGTCACCTCCACTCTCTGTCATTGTGCCACTCTGTGGCCTACTCCAGTTTTTGCCACCTCCAGAATGTGATTGTGCCACTGTCTGACCTCATGCTGCTGCTGTGGCTGCTGCCGTGACCTCCACACTGTGTCATTGTCCCACTCTGTGGCCTACTCCTGTTTTTGCCACCTCCAGAATGTCATTGTGCCAATGTCTGACCTCATGCTGCTGCTGTGGCTGCTGCGTGACCTACACACTGTGTCATTGTGCCACTCTCTGACCTCATCTGCTTGCTGTGGCTGCTCCGTGACCTACACACAGTGTCATTGTGCCGACTTGTCCTACCTCATGTTTGCACCTCCAGAATGTCATTGTGCCACTGCTTCCTCAGCTCTGCTGTGGCTGCTGCCGTCCTCACACTGTGTCATTGTCCCACTTCTGTGGCCTACTCCTGTTTTGCCACCTCCATGATGTCATTGTGCCACTGTCTGACCTCATGCTGCTGCTGTGACTGCTGCCGTGACCTACCACACTGTGTCATTGTGCCACTGTCTGACCTCATGCTGCTGCTGTCCGTGACCTCCACTCTGTGTCATTGTCCACTCTGTGGCCTCTCCTGTTTTTGCCACCTCAGAATGTCATTGTGCCACTGTCTGACCTCATGCTGCTGCTGCCTCCTGCGCTCCGTGACTGCCACACGTGGTCTATTGTTCCCACTCTGTCATGGCCACTGCTACTCATGCTTGCTGCCCCGTGACCTACACACTTGTCATTGTGCCACTGTCTGCCTCATGCTGCTGCTGTGGCTGCTGCCGTGACCTACACACTGTGTCATTGTGCCACTGTCTGACCTCATGCTGCTGCTGTGGCTGCTGCCGTGACCTACCACACTGTGTCATTGTGCCACTGTCTGACCTCATGCTGCTGCTGTGGCTGCTGCCGTGACCTACACACTGTGTTCATTGTGCCACTGTCTGACCTCATGCTGCTGCTGTGGCTGCTGCCGTGACCTACACACTGTGTCATTGTGCCACTGTCTGACCTCATGCTGCTCCGTGGCTGCTGCCGTTACCTACACACTGTGTCATTGTGCCACTGTCTGACCTCATGCTGCTGCTGTGGCTGCTGCCGTGACCTACCACTGTGTCATTGTGCCACTGTTGACCTCAGCTGCTGTTTGGCTGCTGCCTGACCTCCACTGTGTCATTGTGCCACTGTCTGACCTCATGCTGCTGCTGTGGCTGCTGCCGTGACCTACACACTGTGTCATTGTGCCACTGTCTGACCTATCTGCCTGTTTGGCTGTGCCGTGACCTCCACACTCTGTCATTGTGCCACTGTCTGACCTCATGCTGCTGCTGTGGCTGCTGCGTGACCTCCACACTGTGTCATTGTCCCACTCTGTGGCCTACTCCTGTTTTTGCCACCTCAGAATGTCATTGTGCCACTGTCTGACCTCATGCTGCTGCTGTGGCTGCTGCCGTGACCTACACACTGTGTATTGTGCCACTGTCTGACCTCATGCTGCTGCTGTGGCTGATGCCGTGACCTACACACTCTGTCATTGTGCCACTGTCTGACCTCATGCTGCTGTGGCTGCCGCCGTCACCTCCACACTCTGTCACTGATGTTGCCACCTGAGCCCTCAGCTTGTTTTTTTCCAGCTGTCGCTGCCATGACTTTATCAGGCTACATTCCCCCTTCAGTTTTTTGGTCAGTTTTGCCCTCTTAAGTGCCCAGGGAATTTTAGAGTGAAGCGATTCTAAGAGCGGCGGCAGTCATCTGCATGTCATACCAAAACACAACATTGTATAAGACCAGACCAAGCTCCCTCTGCATATTTAAGCATGGCACAACGTTCTACAGCACCCTGCAGGCTCTGTGCAGCCTGGAAATAGCTGTTTTTTAGCGCGATTCGTCCCGAAGTAAGTTATTTTTTGCCGAGAAATCCGGCGAAGTGAACGAACCGAATTTCGGGAAATTTGCCCATCTCTAGTTATTTTGTTAAATTAATAAGAACAATGAACACTAAAAGCAATGTGCATCATTTCTTTATCCTCATCTAGTGTTTTCAGATGCCAGTCAGCTCTCCACAAAATGGCTATGAATAAGCACATTTGATGATCAGATTTATCATTAATCCTTTCAGGTCAAAATCTTTTTGAGGTCCAATATATAATCCAGTTTGCTCATAAAATGTGTACAAACTGTCCTATCCCAAAACATTATAAAGCTCAAAAAATGCTGACAGATCAAAAAAGGATTTATATTATAATATCACTAGAAGCCTTACATGTGAAGACCCCACCACTAACTTAGTCTCCAGAAAGAACCTATAACATTTCTAAAGGATTTTCAAGTTCTCATTGCTGAGATAAAAGTGACTGCGCATAAAAAACAGTCCAATGATAAAATAAAAATGTATTGGGTGCATGGATTAACAGGGTTGCCAAACATGCAACGTGGAAATGAAGAATAGATGGAAGAACAGAAACTAACAGAATGAAAGCAAAAAAAGAATGAAGATTAAAAATACTTTGGGCAAGTGCAGAAAGCAATTTCACAAGCCAACAGTCAGAAGGTAAGAGTATTGAAGGGGTTCTCTGTTTTTATAAAAATAAACTGTTGGTCTGTGATTGGTTAAAATAAAAAGAAACGTTAAAGGTGTCTTAGCATTTCAGACATTTATTGCCATCTAGATAGGATATAATATAAACGTCTGATAGGTGTGGGCTGTGCCTATGTGAGTTTCGAGTACAGTCATGTGACTTGCTCAGCTACTGTTGCAACCAGAAGTTTACCTACACTATATAAAAAGACACATATGCATGTTTTACTCACTATCTGACATGAAATAAGAATAAACCTTATCCGTTTTCGGTCAATTAGGATTACCAAAATTATTTCTATTTGCAAAATGCAGAATAATAAGAGAGAAAAAAAGTTTTAAGGCATTTTTATTACTTTCTGCAAAGTCAAAAGTTTACATACATTTATTGGTGTTTGGTAGCATTGCCCTTAAACTGTATGACTTGGGTCAAACGTTTTGGATATCCTTCCACAAGCTTCTCACGATAGTTGGTAGGAATTTTGGCCCATTCATCCTGACAGAACTGGTGTAACTGAGACCTTGCTCGCACCTGCCTTTTCAGCTTTGCCCATACATTTTCAATAGGACTGAGATCATGGCTTTGTGATGGCCACTCCAAAATATTGACCTGGTTATCCATAAAGGGGATTTATCACTTCATCATTTTGTGTGTTTCATTGCGTTTTTTCCCCTCTCATCTGGGTGTTTCTTAACTGAAGGGGGATGACATCCCCCCTTCACTGTTCTTGCTCACTCCCAAGTTAGTGTGCTCTCCCCCCCACTCTGTCTGAGTCCACATGTCACGGTGTCATTCCTCTCCCTATGCAGTCTTATTTTGTAAGAGCTGTTTGTTTATATACCACAGGCCTGCATTCAGTCTAGACAGTCTTCTATTAACTCAGAGCACTGATCTCTTCTCCTCTCATAGCTGGAGGTTTGTTACAGTTGAATCCAGTCTTCTATGAACTCATCCAAAGCAGAACAGATCTTAGGCACTGAGCACAATTCTTCTGTTTTCTGATTGTAGAAGCAGCTGCAGTGATACTGTGGAGCTGCTGGCTGTGCAGAGTGAAATGTTGCCGTCCCCTTATTCTAAGTGAGAGAGGCAGGAATGCACGCTCCCGTGGATATGACTGGGGTCCAAACAGAATGTAAATTAGTAGAGCTGTCAGCCAATGAAATTAAAGGAGGTGGAATCCGACTGGCACTGGGGTTGGATTACACAAAACGAAGATAAGGCAGACTGTGAAAACAAGACGTGTTGAGCGATTGCGTTGGCTATCGAGATCGATCGATAGTAGATAGTCGGCCGCTATCGATAAGGTTTTTCGATAGTGAGCGTCGATTATGAGCGATGACCATTAAAGTCTATGGGAGAGCAACACCTTCATTATTACACCCAAACAAGGCTCGAGAAGCTGAAATTAACATCCACAACAGTCAAATGGATACGTGCTATATCTTAGGCAACACACTTAGGTTATAAAAGTCACAGAACCTTTCAATTCACCTGTGGTGAATATAGAATTGCTGTTTTAAGATTTACGTAGATGCTGCGTCAATGAACAATGCTGGGTGCGCAAAAGTCAAAAAACACGTAACTGTTATGTTTTGGTATAATAAACGATATTTTTTGCACCTTTCAATTCACCTGTGGTGAATATAGAATTGCTGTTTTAAGATTTACGTAGATGCTGCGTCAATGAACAATGCTGGGTGTGCAAAAGTCTAAAAACACGTAACTGTTATGTTTTGATATAATAAACGGTATTTTTTGCACCTTTCAATTCACCTGTGGTGAATATAGAATTGCTGTTTTAAGATTTACGTAGATGCTGCGTCAATGAACAATGCTGGGTGCGCAAAAGTAAAAAAAACACGTAACTGTTATGTTTTGATATAATAAACGGTATTTTTTGCACCTTTCAATTCACCTGTGGTGAATATAGAATTGCTGTTTTAAGATTTACGTAGATGCTGCGTCAATGAACAATGCTGGGTGCGCAAAAGTCAAAAAACACGTAACTGTGATGTTTTCGTACGATACACGGTATTTTTGGCAACAAACAACCTGTGCTGACTACAAGATTGCTGGATTGTAATTTAACTGCAAGGTGGATATATCAACAGTCACAGGTGTAATGGGTAAAATTGAAAATGAACACCTATCTGAAATGTATACTGATAATAAAAGTGGAGTTTTGCAGCTAACAAAGAGACTAGTTACTAGAAATGATGTGTATCCAATATAAGTTCAGGCTGCCCAATATCCAGGAAATATTTCAATAGCAAACTGTTAATAATAAAGATATTCCACTACAATGTCTACACTAAGTCTTGGTGAACTTTATCCAGTGTTCTTTATAGATAGAGCTTGTCTGTGTTCGCCCGCGGGGGCCCCCCCCGCTCCCACCGCCATGAATTTACAGCGGTAGATGCTGCTTTAAAATTCTCTAGCTAACTACATAAAATCTTCAAATCTCTAATCTAACTAAATTGGAAGGATCACAGCTAATAGTAGAGGTTTCTCTGTGCAGAAATAGACTAATTTCGCTGAGCTGTTTGGCCACAGGCAGAGCGCAGGTCCTATCCCTATGAGACGCTGAGAGACACTGAGGCTGAAACAGGAAACGCTGTTCTATGTAAACGAGGTATGTTGATTTTTCCAGCCAATCTGCAACCATACACATCCCAGTCATGACGTCGCACAACATCTCACCCCGCTCTATTCTGTAATCTGATTTGCTGGCCGCCAAAATTACAGGAAGCGCCGAAAAAGGCGCGATCTTAATAGATGATGCACAGATTTTAACCTTAATTATCGCATGATCTGGAAATTTCGATCACCATAAAAACCTTGCCGATTTCAACTTTGTCGATAAAAATCGCTCAACATTAAAAACAAGACAGCTTTGCAAATGACATCCAATTGCAAAGTTGCTTGTTTTCACTGTCCCCTTGTTCTGAAGACCATTTAATAAAAAAGATACAACCCCTTTAAGCCCACTTTTTTAATTAGGTGGGCGAATTGTTCAAACGAATGGAATTCTTTTAGAATTTCGGAAAAAATTCGGTTCTGAAGTCGAAGTTTGGGGTATTGGGTGAACAAGTGTGCTTTTGAATGATTAAAAGGGCCCCTGCGAGCACATGGGTTAACATGGGGCAAAGCACTTGGGGGGAAGAAGGGCATACCCTGATGACATGTGCAAATAAAAGCCAATCAGAGACCAGCGGGATTCGTGATGTCCGCACTTAAAGCCCGGGCGCGAGCGGGGAGCTCACATCCTCTCACTGTATATCAGGAAGGTGCTGCGCGGCTGCGCTCTTCTGGGAACTGTTTTTTATACAGCGATTTTTGTGGGGTGTTGTTTGTCTCAGGACTGCTTTCTTATTGTTTTTTCTGATTTTTTGGGGTTTGGGATCTGAAGCCCAGTGTGGTCCACTGCAGGCTATACATTTTAATGAATCTGCTCACGACATTGAATACCCAAGGGGTATCTAACCCGTTCCTGTTGTATTCTTTTAAAGAAACAGCGTTTTTACAATCAAATCCACTTCATTTTTGGGTGCTAATTCTTTTACAAATTTTCATCGGGGTTAATTAAGCGTTGTTTGTGCTGTGGTGACTCCAAGAAACGTCTTTTTCACCCCCAAAAATTACAATTTTTTTGTACCTAATTCCAAGGAAGGTTAATTACAATTTTTTCTCTTTTTGTGTAGGTAGAAAAAAACGCAAAGTAAACGTCAAAAACTAGTGTTTTGGCTGCTCAATTCTTTTGCGCAATTTACATCAGTGGTAGTGTGAGGATTACGTTGGCCTCGAATCGGTCGATGGTCGATAGTCGACCATCATCGAAAAGATAGTCGATGTGATTATGACGAGACCATTAAAGTCTATGGGAGAGCAAAAACCTTCTTTTTTACACCTAAACAGGGCGGGAAGCTGCAATTAACATCCAAAAACTTTTAAGGATAGTGTACATTTAGGCAACCAGTTAGGTTATAAAAGCCACAGAAAAAAAAACACACACCCTTTTACTATCCTGTTTTTACACAGCAGACCCTTTAAACTGCATCCCCACAAATTAAAAAAGTGCCAGAAGGGGGTATGATTTTTTAACCCTCATTTTACTTGAAGGAATTGAAAACCCTGTCCCGGAAAAGCGCAGAGCCCCCAAAACCTGCATGACCCCAGATTAAAAAGTGCGGAAAAAGGGGTCTTTCAACCTTTTTTGTTGACTGGACGACTTACATGTTGGGCCACAGCTGAGCCCCAAACCTGAAAGAACCCAGTTAAAAAGTGCCGGAAAAGGAGTCTTCAACCCCATTTTGTTTCATGGACATTGATATACCCCTTCTGGGCCACGATGAGCCCCAAACCGAGACCCAGATTAAAAGTGCCCGGAAAAAAAGGGCTTGAAAACCATTTTTTTTTTCTGGTTGACTTTACCTGTTGGGCCCCCAGCATGAGCCCCCCAAACCCGCAGGGGCCCCCATTAAAAAAATGCCGAAAAAGGAGTTTTAACCACCATTTTAGTTTCACTGGCTTTGGGGCTATATTGTCCTGGGGGCCCCGCATGAGCCCCCAACCTGCTAACCCCCGATTAAAAAGTGACGGAAAAAAGGAGTCTTTCAACCACCCTTTTATTGAACTGGACTTGACTATATCTGTCCGTACCCCCGGGAAAGGGGCCTTAAACCTGTTGACCCACAGATTAAAAAATGCGGAAATAGGAGCCTTTCAACACCATTTTTTTTCACTGGAAAATACTGTCCCCGTCCTGGGTAGGGCTTGCCCCCCCCGTTGATTTCGGGGCCAATTGAGCTTCATTGGAAATATGGGGTTAAGTCCCGTTCCCCCCCCGGTGCCCTTTTTTTAGGTTTTTTTGTTATTTTACGCACGTGCTGGAGGAATTTTGTCTCTGTTTTTGTTCTCTGCCCGTGCTCCTATCCATGTCTCTAAATAATAATTGGTCAATTTTTTCCTATATTCCTTGTCAATTCGAGATGTTTTTTCTTTATATTGACATGAAAGTTTTTTAGTGTTTATTTTAAAAAACACATTTTTAAAATAGGAGGGAAACCCCACCATGTTTTTTTCTTTTTTTTTAATTGTTTAAATGGGTTGTCTCAATTGGGATGTGCTTTTTTTAAAAGATTTGCAAAAACATTTTTTTAAAATATGTGCCATTAACAGTGTCTATCTATTCGTTTCTCACAGCCCCTCAACCTTGGCCTCTTGACAATTGTAAAGAAAAGTTGTTAGAAAAACATTTTTTTATAATGGCCTTTAGTATAGCTGCTTTAAACAAAATGCCCCAAAATTCAAAGCATAACCCCTTGACCCATTTGGGGACAATTGTGAAAAAAAAAATGTCTGTTAAAAACAACATTTTTTTTTAATTACGTAGTATAGCTGCATTTCAAAGCAAATGCCCCAAAAATTCAAAGCATGACCTTGAGCCCTTTGGACAATTGTGAAAACAAATGTTGTTGAAAAAAATTTTTTTTTATAATGGCCCTTTTGTATTGCTGCATTTCAAACCCCTTTGCCCCAAAAAAAATTTAAAATGCCCCTTCTCAGCCACTTTTTAAAAAATTTGAGGGAGAAATCCCACTTAAAACCATTTTTATTTCCCAAGGCCAAAATTATAGTGTACTCACGCAAATGACTAAAACCATTGCAATGCGAAAATTTAAAGATAGTGGGGAGTAAAGGAATACGGTGTTGTCTTTAACCTTGCTGTCTTTTACAGTCTCCTCACGAAAAAACCAGCAAAATGAATGGGGGGAAAAGGAAAAAAAAATTGCAGTAAGAAAAATGATCTTTTTAAAAAACATTTTTCAAGAGGTTTTTCTTTTGGGAAAGAGGAATGTGAATTTGACCGGCAACTAATCGGTGCCCTCGGCAATTGGGGCCACAACATCATCAGAGACCCATCCTGATCTCTTGTAAAGTAAAAAGTCCCCCATTTTGTGGAAAGCTGGATGGTTTGTCTGTAATGATCCTCCAGCTGTGCTGAAGGTCGCTCGATAGCCCGGGGCTGCTGGGAAGGACAACACCTCTATGGCGTGGGGCAAGCTTGGGGCCATTCGTCCATTTTGGATCCCCGAAGTCTTTTGGGGTGGAAACATCAAAAACTCGGGTTGAGACGCAGTTTGTGTGCACCATGATTTTAAAGCTGGTCTTGTGTTGGATTGGCCTGCATTGCTTTGCGTTGGTAGGTGGTAAAAAAAAGTTTTCCCAGAGGCCCCCCCATTGGCTTCGGCCCCCTTGCCTGTGTGCTGTGGCTACGGTACTTGGATTTCTCTGCTGTCACGTCGTGAGGTTGTTCCCCCGTGACATTTGGGGAAGTGAGCAGAGCAAAAGATGTCTCAGTTGATAAACGAAGGTCTCCATTTCTGCTTTTTAATCTTATTTGGGTGGGTGGAGGAAATGCTGAGTTTTTTTTTGTCCGGGATCCGGGGGGGGCCCACCCAGAAACTGTTGTTCATTTTGAGGTTTAATGCGAGGATTATTTTGGGAAAAGGAAAGGGGAGCCCCAAGCACTATGTGAGAGATGGACCCTTGTTTTCCCCAAGCCTCTGGGTCGAGGGGGCAATAAAAAAAACTGATCTTCCTCATTTCTCCTCCGCCTAAAATTGCGCCAATCTTTCCAAGGCGGGATTTTGGTAACGTCGGTGTCTGGGGAATACCTCCTCCTCCCCCTCTCCCTGCCTCCGGCACGCTTAACACACCCCTGACTTGCTGAGATGATCCCCCTGAGGCTGATGCCCACCTTGCCTAGTTGGCCCTAAAACCACCCCAATGAAGACCATGAAATTGTGAACTGTCGGGCCTTGTGGATTTGACGGAGAAAAAGGCCCCGTATCTGCATCTGTGTCCATCCCCTCCTCCCGTCTCTGGGGGCCCTGTTGTTTCATAGTGTCCAACGATGTTCCGAAAAAGTCCCACAATGCTCATGCTGAAAGGGGCATTGCCCGCACTGACCTTTTGGTGGCTTCTTCAAATTGGAAAAGGTGGTGCGAGTTTTCCCCTGCCTCACTTCGGTGGTCAACACCCGGGCCGCACCGCTGCTTGTCAGGCCATGTTCATTGTAGCTTTGGCATTGCGTGGCCACAATCGTGGGCATGGGGATGGTGGAATTCAGCGTGTTGCCACGTCAACAATGAGAGGTAGGGGAGGCCGAGTGACGCTGAACGCAGCCAGGCGGGACGAAACAGGGTGCGAAACGGCGGAAGTGCAATTAGACTTCGAGCCTTTTCAGCAGGGGTCCAGACCCGGGGGTGCTTTTAGAAATTTTGGACGCAAGGTTCATGCATGTGCCCGGCAAGGATGTGCTCCAGTACCCATCTTAAGGGGGCGAGATTTCGCCCTTATCGCCCCAAACCCCTTGCCCGGCAAGGTTTTGTCACCCGCCAAACCTCGGTCTCGTTTGGGAGAACCTCCAGCTCCTGACCCGTGTGTGGAGGGGGTTCCCAAAACAGATTAATTTAAACGGCCCGGTGCTCTGGGCCGTGTGCCCCAGAGGACCTTGGGGGGGAAAAAACCTGCACCATCCCCGCGGTTTTGAAGGGGGTTTTCGCGAGCTGAGAGCCCCGTCACCCCCAGAGGGCATCCACCCAGCTACCCGTGAGCTGTCACGAGATATGCGGCCTTGGCGTGCTTCTAGTCCTGTGTGGGGCAGTGGACTTTTCCGGCCCCAGATGCAGCAAGCGCTTGAAATTTTTTGATGACACGTGGTGGCCAGGGGGGATGGTTTTTGGAAAGAAAATGCTGTAGGCTTTTGGTATTGGGGGCAGGCAAAAGGGGCCATGAGTGGCGGAACCCCTCTGTGTCCACCAAAGGAAAGGCACATTTCAAGGCCAAAAACCTGGCAATGCCGACATTTGGCTTTCGGCCTTTTGGGTGGTTTGGGTTAAAGGGTTTTTTTTGCTCCAAACCCGGAAGACAGAAAGGGTGGCTGCTAGACTGGCCGCTGTACGGGTGCAGGTTGTCATACTTGGGAAGGGAAGGGGTAGGATGGGTCTCTGGTGGTTGGTGGTATGGGCGACGGTGGAGGCGAAGGGAGGCGATCCCCGTCATGACTTGAGAGACATGGGGTGCTGAGGAACGCTTGGTGGTGGCGGGGAGGGGAGGCGGAAAAGAGGGTGTGACAGTGGTTTGGGGGCCCCGGGTGGGTTGCTTTTTTTGGCCAAGTGTTTTCCTCCATTTTAAACCCGCATTGCTGCATGTGATAGAATGTTTGGGGGTGGGGTTTTCCACCTAAGGTTTTTGCCTTTACTTATGGTTTACGGATAGGCGGGCATTGACCGCTGGGTGAATCGGGGCTTGCTCAAAGAAGCCCAGGCTTGAGAGGTCCTGGACCTTTTTGACGGCGTAAGCGAGGAGCGGGGTTTGCGCTGACCGTGGGTGACGGGGAAACCTATCAGTGGCTTTTTTGCGACCCCCCTCTCCCTTTTTGAGGCGGAACCCGTACTGACACTACCCCCTCGTCTTCCCCCTCGTCCCGTATGAAGCGCTGCAACAAAAATTTGTGAAAAGCCCCGTTGGATCCCCAATGTCGTCATCATCATCTCAACACAGATGCCTTTGGCGTTCTGACATTCTGCATCAAAGGAGCTGCGGGCTACAAGAAGGGGACTGCAGGGTTGCCGCGTGGGATTTTTGCCCATTGACCGGCTTCCTTCTCTTCCTTATGGGGATCGGTAATGAGCGTCAGAGGAAATAATCATCCCCTTTGGCCCCCTTGATCTTTTAAATGCCTTCTGACCCACCGATTTTTTCATCAGAAGGTCTTCAGAAAATGGATTATCACAGTGGTGGGTACACGGTTGACATTTGGGCTGCTTCATGTTGGACGGATGTGGTGATGTGATGGAATTTGTGGCCGTGACTGGGGGGACGAGGAGGTAAGACTGCTGGATGCGGTTGCATTAACCATGAAGGAAGATTGGGGCGTGTTGTTACTGGATTCACAGGGCCCCCGACCCAGCGTGACAGGCCTGACGGTCTGCAACTGATGACCCTGGCATGCGTGTTGTCGCCAGCACTGGAAGGAGCACCTTCTCTCCTACCTCTACCTCCATGTCCACCCCCTCTTTGCTCGTTACCACCTGAATTTCGCTCCTGTTCAGAAAAAATACAAATTTTAGAAGGTATGGAAAAAAATTTTGGGAAAATCTTTATTAAAGACGGCAAATCCAGCTATTCTCAAAACCCCCCAAAACAAAACAAAATTGTGGATTCAAAAAATTTTTTGCAATGATTATCAAGTCAACAAAGCTGGCCTGCGCCAAAGTGAAAAACATGTATCTGAAATGTATTCGAAAATAAAGGTATTTTTTGGCACCCATCAATTCACCCGTGGTAACTACACAATTGCTGGATTCAAATTTTCTGCAAGGTGGTCTATCAACAAAACTGGATGGGCAAAAATGCAAAAAAAAAAGTTTTTGTAAGTATTGGATAAAAAAAAGTATTTTTGGCACTTTTAATTCCCTGTGGTGACTACAAAAATTTCTGTATTTAAAATTAAAAGAAAGTAGATCTTCAACAAAGCTGGCCCGCGCCAAAATGAAAAAAAACGTATCGAAATGTTTTTTGGATAATAAAAGGTATTTTTTGGCCCCTATCAATTAAACTGTGTTGACTAAAAAATTTGGGATTTACATTTAAGTGCAAGGTGCCAAGAACAAAGCTGTAGTGCGCCCAAAATCAAAAAACACGTATCTGAAAATTTTTCGGATTTACAAGGTATTTTTTGGGACCCATAACCGTGCTATCATGCTGGATTTTATTTTAAGTACAAGGTGGATATATCAAAAAAAGGGGGAATGGGCAAAAAATTTATATGAACACCCATCTGAAAGTTATGATAAAAAAGTGGAGTTTTGCACCTAACAAAGAGACCTG
>JAODAL010026452.1:0-56760 GCA_025379985.1 Phyllomedusa bahiana | reverse complement strand
TTCAACTCATGCATTCCTGCATGTGACTGGCGTTGGTGGTGGTTTAAAACCACAAGGTTCTTACCTCTACTTATGCGTTTACGGCAAAGGTGGCATATGACAGCGCTGGGTGAATCAGAGGCTTGCTCAAAGAAGGCCCAGGCTTTAGAGGTCCTGGACCTTTTTGACGGCGATAAGCGAGGAGCGGGGTTTGCGCTGAACGTGGCTGGCGGAATCATATCAGCGGACTTCTGCGATCGCCCTCTCCCTTTTTGAGGCAGGACCCGTACTGACACTAACCCATCGTATTCCTCCTCGTCCAGTGATGAAGCGCTCGCAAGCAAATTCTGCTGAAAAGACCACGTTGGATCCGCAATGTCGTCATCATCATCATCAACACAGATGACTTTGTTGTCCTGACATTCTGCATCCAGGAGCTGCGGGCTACAAGCAAGAGGGACTGCAAGGCGTTGCCGACCGCCCGGGATTTTTGCCGATTGACCGGCTTCCTTCTCCTCCTCTGATGGCATCAGTAACTGGGCGTCAGAGCAGAGAAAATCAACCTCTTTGGCCTCTCATCTTTAACATGCCTTCTGACCCCAACCGCATTTTGTCATCAAAGAGGTTTTCAGAAAATGGATTATCCACAGTGGTGGGTACACGAGTTGACATTTGGGCTGCTTAATGTTGGACGGATGCTGATGATGTGATGATGACATTTGTGGCGTGACTGAAGGATGAGGAGGTAAGACTGCTGGATGCAGGTTGCATTAACCACTGAAGAACAGATTCGTTACTGAGATTCACAGGGCCCTGATCCAGCGATGACAGGCCTGACGGTCCTGCAACTGACGATCCGCTGGCATGCGTGTTGTCGCCAGCACTGAAGGAGCACCTTCTCTCGTACCTCTACCTCCATGTCCTACACCCCTATTTGCTCGCTTACCACCTGAATTTCGCTCCATGTTCAGAAATACATAAAAATTGAGAAGGTATGGAAGAGTTTTGGAAAGTCATCTTATTAAAAGACGGCAAATCACAGCTATTCTCAAATCCCGCAAATCAAAACAAATTGCTGGATTCAAATTTAACTGCAAGGTGGCTCTATCAACAAAGCTGGCCTGCGCCAAAGTGAAAAAAACACGTATCTGAAATGTATACGGGATAATAAAAGGTATTTTTTGGCACCTTTCATTCACCTGTGGTGACTACAAAATTGCTGTATTCACATTTAAGTGCAAGGTGCCACAATTAACAAAGCTGTAGTGCGCAAAAGTGAAAAAAACACTGATCTGAAATGTATTCGGATATAAAGTTATTTTTTGCATCTTTCAATTCACCTGTGGTGACTACAAAATTGCTGTATTCACATTTAAGTGAAAGGTGCCTCAATGAAAAAAGCTGAAGGGGAGCAAAAAGGAAAAAAACCCGAAACTAAAGGGGGATTCGGATAATAAAGGTATTTTTGGCCCCTTTTAAATTTCCCACCTGTGGTGATTTACAAAATTGCTATTTTTCACTTTTAAAAGGGTAAAAAGGGCCTAAATAAACAAAGTTTGAAACTGCCCCCAAATAAAAAAAAACCCCTTTATCAAAAAATGAAATTCGGATAATAAAAGGAAATTTTTTGGCCCCTATCAACCTTTTGCGACAAAAAAAATTTGGGGATTCTAATTTAACTGCAAGGTGGCTATATAAAACAAAGCGGGAAAATGGGCAAAATTAAAAAAGAACACCTACCGGAAAGTATACGATAATAAAATGGAGTTTTAAAAAAGAGCCTCCCAGTTACTGGGAAGAGATGTTTATCCTAATAAAGTTCAGGCTCCCCAATACCCAGGAAATTTTTTCAATAGACAACTGTTAATAAAAAAAGCTTTTTGCAGTGAAATTTTGTCAACACTAATTTTTTTTTTTGGTAAAACTATATCCATATTTTTTTATAGAGCTTGTCGTGTTCGCCCGCGGGGGGCCTCTCCCCCCCCTCCCCCCCGGTGATTTTAAAAGGGGAGAGCCCCTTTTAAAATTCTAAAACCTAATACCTAAAATCTGAAAAAATTTTCTGTTTCTACCTAATTTTAAAGGATCACAGCTAAAAGTAGAGCTGTCTCTTTTTGAACAAATAGAAAAATTTTCGCTGAGTTTTTGCACAGAGGCAGAGCGCACGTCCAACTGCTTTTGAGATACTAAACCCACCCCCCGGGGGATCAGAACGGGAAAGGGGCCCTGTTCTATGAAAAAAACGGGGTTTCATGTGATTTTTCCAGCCAATCGAAACCCTTTAAAACATCCCAGTCATGACGTCCACCCCAAACTCACCCTGCTCTATTCTGAAAAGTTTGTTTTCTGGCCGCCAAAATGAGGGGGAAAGGGCCCAAAAAAGGGCGCGAAAATTAATAGATATCCACAAAATTTTTAAAAAAAAAAAAACGAAATGATCAAAAAAAATTTTGGGATAAACCCATAAAAAACTTTGCCGATTTTTCAATTTTTGTCGTTTAATAACCCTTCAACACAGGGCCCGGTAGCCACGGATTTCCCTAACTGGGGGGCAGAGTGCTGTCCAAGTGGGCCCCACACCTCTTGGTTCAGGGTCTGCTCCAGGTCCTGCTGTGCTGCTGGGGGATGCCCTCCTTACTAGGGGCGGGGTGAAGAAGCCGCTAAACAGTGACTCCAAACTTGGGTTTTGCTGCTGAGGGAGCTGTTATTTGCCCCCTACCCCCCCTCACCCCCCCCCAGAAAGCCGGCGGCGTAGAAAGGTAGTTTTTAAAAACCCCCCGGGTTCAGCCCAAATCAGAGGGGGGCTTTTCCCACCCATAGGCAGGGGCCAAAATACAAACGGGGGATTTCCCTATAGTATTTGATTTTTTTCCTCCTTCTCAGAAACTGGGATAGGGCCCCATTTTGGACCGGTAGCGAGGGTTTCCAATAGGCTGGAGAGCCAAAAGGGTCATCCCTCTCCGGATGCTGACATTCGGCTTGTCACTAGCCGGAAAATTTCAGCCTGCTGGGGGCCCAAAATTCTCCCAAAAAGTGCCCGGGGGGGCCTTCCCGGGTTTCCCCATTTTCCACTTTTATACGGGCCAACGGTTTTTGCGGTTAAACTGTCCTCGTCTTCCTCATCTCCATCCACCTCCCCCCAGCGCCCCTTTTGCTCCTCCTCTCTTGTCACCTGGGTAGAAAAACCACTCATTTCCCCAGCAATGCTCTGTTTCCAATGTCCTCCCCCTCCTCCTTTTCAGCCCCCCCCACCCCCCCGGACTCATGTGGCCCGGAATTGTAGTCGCCATTTTCAAGCCCCCGCCCAGACAAAATTTTTTAGAAACTTTTTCCGGGACATAAAGCAGTGGAATGACTTTTTCATCCCGTAGCCCCGGGCACTGCCCAAAAAAACGTGGCCCCCTCAAATGACCTAAAAAAAAACGGCAGGTGTCACCCCCATAAGCTGCCAATGGGCTGACCCCAAAGTTACCGGGGGGAGTATTTCCCTGCCCCGCCGGGATCTTTAAAAAAATCTTTTAATGGCCTTTCCTGTTAAATACGGGTCGGCCCCAACATGTGCGGGTTTAAATTTCCCAAAATGGGTGGAAAAAAAGCAAAACAGAGGGTTTTGGGGGAGGCCTTTCGCCGCTGAAACCCCGAGGAGGGTTTTTCCCGGGCTTTGTAGGAATGGATGAAGGGCATGCACAGTTTCCTGGCCTTTTTTCAAAATCTTCTGAAGATCGGGGGGAAATTTTCAGGAACCTTTTCACAACCAGATTGAAAAGGGTGCGTAAAGGGCAGGGCGCATGGACCCATCCCTCCTCGGGTGCACCCGGCGGACACCATTTTTCCCCCCCAATTCCCCCTTCCCCAATGGTTCCGATTTGCAGTTGGCGCAGGGGAAAGCCACACATGGGTTTTCTTGTGCAGACGGGGAGCATTTCCCCCCCTGTGGGGATTCTTTTCGCCGAGGCAAGAAAGGTTTTAGAACTGCGTGATCCGCTTTTCCCTACACATGTGGAAAGATGGAGCAGTATTTGGGTGGAGGCTGAGATGGTGGTGGGGGTGGAGGAGGGGGAAGGGGGAACATTGGCGCAGGAGCCGCGTTTAACAACGTGGAGGAGAAAAGTGGGTCTCCTGCCCAAAGTTGTTGGTGGGGCTTGGGCCGGAAGAAACATTTCACCCAGGGGGGCCGAAAAGGACATTACTGGCCCGACCTTTTTTTTACACCCTCCAGACTTTCCGCCTGCCGTGCACCTTGGAAAAAAACCCGATAAGCTCAAGGACTGGCCCATTTTTCTGTTCAAACTTTTTTAAGAAGTGCTGGAAATCCCTTTTTGGGAAAAATAAATTAGGGGTTTGGGGAACTTCCCCCTCGGCTCGGGCACAACCCATTAGTTCTTTTAAAACCGGTGAGAGTCCCCCTTTTGGGAAAGGGGGGACTGCAGCACCAAAAAATTTTGGACAGGATTAGGGTCAGCTTTTTGCACCTTAGGATGGTTGGACGCATACTTTTTGGTCCCCTTTGCAATCGCCTCGCGAACGACTGCGGGCCCCCTGAGTACGAGGGCAGGAGCATCTTAAACCGGGAAAAATGTTTTAAAAAGGAAACACTCCCTTTTTGCAGAGGGGGTTGGGGGACCCTTGACTGGCTGAAGGGGAAAATGCGGCCACTGGCCGTTTGCTGCTCCCTTTTTGCTGCGGCGGAAAGGAGGGAAACCCCCAAAATTTGGGGCCCAAACGTTTCTTCCCCAGGCCACCGGATGGTGACGCTGCATGTTTTAAAACGCGGGGCCGTGGTGCCAAACCTAGCCCCCCCGGGCCACGCTTCACTTCTCCCCGCAGTTTTTCTACATATCCCCCTTTTTCCCCGGCTTCTCCGGTTTTCCTTACAAAAAAAACTGCCACACCGGGGCCCGATATCGGTTTTTAAAAACCGCCAACGCTCCCCCACTGAGGGGACAATTTGCCGCCCCTGCCTCGCTAAGCCCCTGTGCTGCAACTTTCTTGGGCCCCTTTGTGGCCGCTTGGTTTCCGGGACCTCACACTGCTGTTTAACCTACTGACTCATGGCCCCCACGCCCCATTTGCGGCTGCGCCGTTTGCCTGACGCGCAAGCTGTTTCCCCCTCTTCTCCGGGACAAATGATGAAGCCCTTCCCCTAAACCCCGGCTCCCAAGTGCGGTCGGCTACTTTCATCATTTTAATTTGTGTTTCATGTCACGGCTGTCCTCATCACTGGTTTTGGGTTGCAGAGGTGACCCCTAAAACATGACCCCCCAAAAGCCACTCCCCCCCCAACATCTTTTATTTTGCCCCCTAGGCAAGGCAGGGGATTTTTCCCCCTTTTCTTCCCCTCCCAAAGGGTAGTCCCTAAATGCCCTCCTCAAATTGTTCACCCTCGCTATATGGGGCGCTGACCCCCAAGACCACATAGTAGATCTCTAGCGGGGGGAAACCCGGGGAGGGGGACAGGGGCGGGTTGAGGGGACGGGTTTTGGGGGCCGCTGCCCCGGGCCCCGGGGCCAATTTCCCAAAACTAAGGGTTGTGTTTTGACTTTTCCCATCGACTCTTGGTTTGGGGTTTTGTCAAAAGGGTCATCTGGGGGGAAAGTGGATGCCCTTTAGTCAAACAATCAAGAACCCATGGGTTTGGGCTAGTCAGCAACGGCCGCTAAAAGACGGCGGCCCAAGTTTTTGGGCCCCTAAACCGAGTGCCCCCCTGCGGGGACGCCCCCCTTGATGTCTGCGACCGGGGCCTGGAATGTTTGTGCCCCTGCCACTTGCAAGTGAAGAGCCTCCACCCCCTCTGGGGGGGACATCCTGTTTGTTCTAAAAGGGTACAGACACTGTTTAAATGAAATATCTGTATTTTGATAAATACACACCCTGTATTTGACCCAAATTAACCCAAATTAAAAAAGCTTGGTTTAAACCCCGGATATAAATTTTCGCTCCCCAAATGGGCAGGGAAAAAATTTTCTTGTATGTGCCCTTTTAAAAAATCTATGTTTTTTTCTGAATATAAAAAACAAAAACAGGGTTAAAAAAACCTTCGGGATATGAAAAAAATGCTACAGAATTTCTTCTGTGGGGGGTTTTAAAAACAAAGTTTCTTTTACTGAGTACAAAATGCAGAACAACCCCTTAAATTTAAACCCCCGGAAGTAAATTGCCAAAAGAATTGAGCAACCCAAACTACTAGCTTTGTAAACGTGTTTCAATGGGGGGTTTTTCCTTAAAAAAAAAAAAAAAAAAAACCCAACAACAAGGGGAAAAAATTTTAATTAAACCCTTCCCCTTTGGTTTAATTAAAGGTAAAAGGAAAATTGTAATTTTTTGGGGGTGAAAAAAATTATTTCTTTCAGTCACCACGCAGCAGAACAAAGCTTTAATTTTAAACCCCGGGGGAAATTAAAAATTTCAAAAAAAAATTTTTAGCAACCCAAACTAAAGCTTTGTAGCGGTTTACAATGGCTGTTTTTTTACGATACACAAACAAAAGGAAAAAAAAAATTTAATTAACCTTGCCCTTTTGAAAATTAAGGTACAGGAAAATTGTAATTTTTGGCGGTGGAAAAAGAAAGGGTTTTTTTTGTCACCAGAGCAGAAAAACAAAAGCTTAATTTAACCCCCGGAAGTAAAAATTTTAGCAAAAGAATTGAGCCCGCCAAAACTACTAGCTTTTGGGAGCGGTTACCCAAATTTTGTGTTTTCTACGCTACACAAAAAGAGAAAAAAAAATTTTAATTAACCTTCCTTGTGAATAAAAGCTAAAGGAAAAATTTGGGAATTTTTTTTGGGGGTTTAAAAAGGGCGGTTTTTTTTTGGAGTCACCACAGGGAGCAGAACAACGCTTAATTAACCCCCGGATTTTAAATTTGGGAAAAGAAAATTTAGCATCACAAATACTAGCTTTGTAGCGTGTTTTTCAAATTTCATGTTTTTTTATTTCTACACAAAAAAAGAAAAAAAATTTTAATTAAAACCCTTTGCTTGGAATTATGCTACAGGAAAAATTTTGATTTTGGGGGGTGAAAAAGACGGGTTTTTTTTTTGTCACCAAAAGCAAAAAACAAAAACTTAATTCCCCTGGAGTAAATTGCGCCCAAAAAAATTTGGGGAGGGCCCCAAACTACTAGCTTTGTAGCGTTTTTACCCAAATTTCGTGTTTTTTATGCTACAAAAAACAAGAAAAAAAATTTTAATTTAAAATTTGATTGTGGAAAATTTTGGTAACCGGAAAATTTTTAAATTTTTGGCGGGGAAAAAAGGGTGGTTTTTTTTTTGGGCAAACCCCAGAGAAAAAACCCAAAGGGTTAATTAACCCCCCGGGTTTAAAATTTCCAAAAAAAATTTAGCAGCCCAAAACTACTACTTTGGGGCGTGTTACATTTTTTGGGGTTTTTACGCACACAACAAGAGAAAAAAATTTTAATTAACCTTTGCTTGTGAATTATGGTACAGGAAAAAATTTTAATTTTTGGCGGTGAAAAAGACGGTTTCTTGAAGTCAGGCGAGCAAACAGAACAACCTTAAAAAAACCCCCTGGGTGTTTTAAAATTTCGCAAAATAATTGAGGACCACAAACTACTGCTTTGTAGCATGTTTCAAAATTTTGGGGGTTTTTTACGTTTTTCAAAAACAAGGGGAAAAAAAAAGTAAAATTTAAATTTCCCCTTTTGAATTTGGCTACAAAGGAAAAAATTTTATTTTTGGCGGTGAAAAAAAAACGGTTTCTTTTGGGGTCACCCCACAGAAAAACAACGCTTTAAAAATTTAAACCTGGATTTTTAAAAATTTCGCAAAAAAATTGAGCGCCAAAAATGAATTGGAAATTTTTATTTTAAAAACGCCCTTTCTTCAAATGAATACAACAGGAACCGGCTTTGGGTCCCCCCCCCCCTTTGGGTATTCAATGGGCTATTACAGATAGCAATTTAAAAGTAAATGCACAGCAAGGGGACGCACACAGGACTTCCCGTCCAATTTCCCCAAAAAAAACCGAAAAAGAAAAATTAAGGAAGCAAATTCTGAGACGAGCTGGGGGGACACCCCCCAAAAAAACGCTGTATAAAAAACAGTTCTTCAGTAAGAAACAAAAAAAAACAGCCGCGGGAGCATCTTCCCCGATCTGTACAGTTGGGAGAGTGGAGCCCCAGGTCGGCCCGGGCTTATATAATGCGGGGGGGGACGTCCACGAAACCCGCCCGGGTTTTCTATTGGCTTCATCCTGCACATGTTATGGGAGGGTTTTTGCCCTTCTTCCCCCAGAGGGGCTTTGCCCCCTGAAAACCCCTTCCGGGAGCCATTTTATTTAATCAAAAGCACAAATTTGTTTTAAACCCGAAGTACCCCCAAAATTCGGACTTCGTTCAAAACCCCAAATTTTTTTCCCGAAAATTTTAAAAGGGAAATTCCACTTCGTTTTGAATCAAATTTTCCCCCCTTTTCCCGCCGGGGGACAGACGGGGGGTTTTTTTAGTCAACCCCCAGCAGAAAAAAAAAAAGCTTAATTAACCCCTGGATGTTTAAAATTGGGGCCAAACAAAATTTAGGGAACCACAAAAATACAAAACTTTTTGTGTGTTTTCAAAAGGGGTGTTTTTTACGCTACTCAACAAAGGGGGAAAAAAAATTTTAATTTTAACCCTTTGCTTGTGATTTATGCTACAGGAAAAAATTTTTTTTTTTGGGGGAAAAAGACGGTTTCTTTTAGCACCACAAAAGCAAACAACGCTTAATTAACCCCTGGGGTGTAAATTGCGCAAAAAAAAAAATTGACAGCCAAAAAAGAAGTGGTTTTGTATTGTATAAAAAGCTGTTTCTTTAAAAGAATTTCAACAGGAACAGGCTTTGCCCCCCCGGATATTCTTTTTGCTTAGCAGATAGCATTAAAGTATATGCAGCGCACTGGCGCACACTGGATTCAATCCCAAAAACCCCACAAAATCAGAAATGAACGTTAAGAGAACGCTCGAGACAAGCGAGAACCCCCCCAAAAACGCTTATAAAAATCAGTTCTTCAGTAAAGCTATTCAAGCAGCCACGGACACCTTCCCCAATCAGTCAGTAAAAGGGGTATGAGCCCCAGGTCGCGCCCCGGGTTAATGGCGGTGAGTCACAGAATCCTGCCGGGGCTCGATTGGCTTCATCCTTTCACATGTCATGCGGCTTGGCCCCTTCTTTTCTCCCAAAAGGGGCTTTTCCCCCAGTAACGCCATTTGCTCGCAGCCATTTTTCAACAAAAGACACTTCTTCACCGAAGTCCCCCAAACTCGACTTCGTTTAGAACCGAAATTTTCCTGAAATTTTAAAAAAATTCCCTTCTTAAATAATTCGCCTATCTCTAATTACAACTTTTAAAATGAGTAAGTACAAGTTTTCTGAATAGTTGAAGGATGAAACCCTTGAACTTGCCGTTTCTAATCATAGAATAAGACAGTTTACACAGTTTCAAAAAAATTTATGTACTTTCTAAATAGAAGAGAAACAATTATATCAAATATTTTATTTTAGCAATCAAGATTACATAAAGTCTATAAAAGTTTTCCAAGATCAGTTCACAGAAAGAAAAAAAGTTTTTGGGGCAAAAATTGTAGTAAGATTTAAAACCTTTTTTTTTTTTTTCAATTAAATAAAAACATCAGGCAAAAAGTTATGTCTTTACATATATAGTGCCACCCAATGTTCAAACTGTATAGTATATATAGTAATATATATGTCTGTATAATTATGTAAAAGTACACCTAACAGTTTGAATGCTGATGAACACACATAATCAGTCACTCTAACCGCAGACAGTATTCAGGATACCATTCCTCTGCTCACTGCAGGGCAGACTGAAAAAACATGTAAGGACCCAGTCAATAATATGACTGTGTAGATATTGAGACTCATTCTCAGTTTCTCTGGAGGGTAAAGCTGGTTTGAAATGTAGGAATGGACTGTCAGAAGGGGAAGGGGATTAATTTTGTCCACAATCTGTCCCCAGTAACACAGGCTTGCAGCAGCTAAAAATGGGGACACATGGGAGCAAAGGGTGATGAAAAAGGCATTGTTATGCTAGAAACATTGAAAATTATTTTAAAAGTGCTTTTAAGGACTTAAATGGGTTTTATCGTTTGAAGTGTTCCTGCTCTTCAGCTAATTCTATGAGATTGAATTCGAAATCCAGGAGCGAGTCTCTTCTCTCAGCAGGCTGTCTCTTCTCTCAGCAGGCGTGTCTCTCATCTCAGCAGGCGTGTCTCTCCTCACTTAAGAGCTGTGACATCATTATTCTGTGTGAAGCAGAGGAAGAGGAAGGTTGTCTGGAGAGGATGCAGCCTCTTGCAGTGTTCTCTTCTGTCTGCAGAGCCTTCAGCTTCAGGCTGGCTCAACAAGCTTCTTGCTGTGCTATAACCAGTTATACACACAGCCTGAACTGATGAAACACATATGAGGAGTGCACATTGCCTGGCCTCCTCCCCCTCTGTTATCAGACAGGAGACTGTGTGACTGTGTTATATGGATGGAACACATGACATAAGACTGTGTTATATGAGGGGATCTATAAGTTAAACAGTCAGTATTTTCAGATCGTTCACCTTAGAACTGAGAGATAAGTATAGAGCCAGCAGCCCTCTCACATAGCTGGTTTTACTTTTGGTTTTAACAGTTTAGAGAGGAGTAAACACAGAGTGTGCAGGCAGCCAATCACAGTGCACTGTGCGTGTCCTCTGCATTATTGTATGGGGGCGTTTCCCAACAGACTGAATGAAATGTCAGTCAGCCAATCACAGTGCAGGGGCATGTCCAGGGTGAAATCTGCCCACGGAGCGTGTCACGACTAGCCAATCACAGAAAAGGGGGGGGGGGTGTCACGAATAGCAGCAGCACAAATAGAAAACAGATGCACAGAAAAGCTCATATCTACTATATAAAGACTTAGGTAATGCAAAAAACCCCCCCCCCCCCCCCTTTCCTAAAAAACCCAAAAAAAAAAAAAGGGGGGGGAAAAATTTTTTTTTTGGGGGGGAAAAAAAAAATTTTTTTTTTTTTAAAAAAATTTGGAAAAAAAATTTTTTTTTGGGGGGGGGTTTTTTTAAAAACCCCCCCAAAAAAGGGGGGAAAAAAAGGGCCCCCCCCAAAAAAAAAGGTTTTTATTTTAAAATTTTAAAAAAAAAAATTTATTTTAAAAAAAAATTTTTTTAAAAAAAAAAAAAAAATTTTTTTTTTAAAAAAAAATTTTTAAAAAAGGTTTTTTTGGGGGGGGGAAAAAAAAAAAAAGGAAAAAATTTTCCCAAAAATTTTTTTAAAAATTTTTTTTCCCCAAAAAGGGGTTTTTTTGGGGGCCCCCGGGGTTTTTTTTAAATTTTTTTAAAAAGGAAAAACCTTTTGGGGGCCCCCTTTCCAAAACCGGGGCCCAAAAAAAGGGGGAGGGGGGGGCCCCCAAAATTTTTTAAACCGGAAATTTTTTTATAAAAAAAAAATTTCCCTTAAATTTTTTAAAAAAAAAAAAAAAAGGGGGAAAAAATTTTTTCAAGGGGGAAAAAAAAAGGGGGGGGGTTAAAAACCCTTTTTAAATTTGGGGTTTGGGGGAAAAGAAAAGGGGGGGGAAAAAAAGGGGGGGGGGGGGCCCCGGGGGGGGGGAAAAAAAAAGGGTTTAAGGAAAGGCCCCCAAACCACAGGGGGGAAAAGGGGGAAAACCCCGGGGGGTTTTTCCCAAAGCCAAAAAAAGGGGGGGGCCGGGGAAAAAAAAAAAAAAAGGGGCAAAAAATCAAAAAAATGCCCGGGTTTTAAAACCCCAAAAAAGGGGGTTTTAACCCCCCCCAAATTAAAATTTTTTTGGGGCCCCGGGGGAAAAAATTTTCTTTTGGGGGGAAAAAAGGGGGAAAAAAAAAAGGTTTTTTTTTCCCCCCCCGGGGGAAAAAAGGGGGGAAAAAAATTTTAAAAAAAGGGGGAAAGAAAAAAATCATTTTTTTTAAAAATTTTTTTAAAAAAAATTTTTTAAAAGGGGTTTTCCAAAAAATTTTTTTGGGGGGGGGGGAAATTAAAAAAATTTTTTTTTGGGGGGGAAAACCCCAAAAAAAAAAAAAAAGGGGGGTTAAAAAAAAAAAAAAGAAAAAAAAAAAAAAAGAAAAATGGAAAATAAAAAACCCCTTTTTAAAACAAAAAAAAATTTGGGTTTTTAAAAAAAGGGGGAAAAAAAAAAACATTTTTTTTAAAACCCGGGAAAAAAGGGGAAAAAAAAAAAAAAATTTTTTTTGGGGGAAAAAAAAAAGGGGCCCAAAGTTGCAAAAAAAAAAAAAAGGAAAAAAAAGGGGGAAAAAAAAAAAAAAGGGGAAAAAAAAAAATTTTTTTTTAAAAAAAAAAAATTTTTTAGGAAACCAAATTTTAAGGGGAAAAAAAAAAAATTTAAAAAAAAATTTTAAAAAAGGGGAAAAAAAACCCCCAAAAAGGGGGTTTTTTTTTTTTTTTCCCCCAAAAAAAAAGGGAAAAAAAAAAAAAAACCCGGGTTTTTTGGGGGAAAAAAAAAAAAAAAGGGGGGAAAAAGGGGAAAGGGGGTAAAAAAAAAAAAAGGGGGAAAAAAAAAGGGGGGGGGGGTTTTTTTTTGGGGGCCCTTTAAAATTTTTTTTAAAAAATTTTAAAAAAAAAAATTTTCAGTTTATTTAGGGGGGGGGAAAAAAAAAGGGGGGGAAACCCCCGGGGGGGGAAAAAAAAGGGTGGGGAAAAAAGGGCGGGGAAGGGGGGGTTTTAAAAAGGGGGTTTTTAAAAAAAAAAGGGGCCCCCCCCCCCAAAAAAACAACCCCCCCAAGGGGGGGGGGAAAAAAGGGGGAAAGGGGGCCCTTTTAAAGCCCGGGGGGAAAAAAGGGAAAAAAAAAAGGGGGCCAAAAACTTGGGGGGGGGCCCCCGGGGAAACCCCCGAAAAAGGGGCAAAATGAAAGGGGGGAAAAAAGGAGGGGAAAAGGGGAAAAAAATTTTGGGGGGCCAAAAAAAAAAAAAGGGGGTTTTTTTAAAAAACCCGGGGGGGGCCAGAAAAGGCAAAAGGGGGGGGAAAGTCCCGGGGGGGGGGTTTAAAACCCAGCCAAAAAAAAAAATTTTAAAATTGGAAAAAAAAGGGGGCCCCACAGGGGGCCAAAAAAGGGGGGTTGGGAAAAAAAAAAGGGGGGGGGGGCCCCCCGGGGGTTTTTCCCCGGGCAAAAAAAGGTAAAACCCCCCCCGGACACGGGTTGGGGAAAGGGGAAAAAATTTCGGGGGGGCCAAAAAAAGGGGGGGGGAAGAAAAAAAAAAACCCGGGGGCCCCCCCGGGGGGGGGGAAACCAGGGGGGAACGGGAAAACATAGGAAACAGAAAAAAAAGGGGGGGGGGGAAAAAAAAAAAAAAAATTTTTCCCGGGGGGGCCCCAAAACAGGGGGGGGGGGGGGGGTTTTTTAAAAAAAACCCCCGGGGGGAAAAAAAGGGGGGGAAAAAAAAAAGGGGGGGGGGGAAAAAAAAAGGGGGTTTTAAAAAAGGAAAAGGGGGGGAAAAAAAAAGGGGGGGAAAAGGGGGAAAGGGGGAAAAAAAAGGGGGGGCCCCCGGGGAAAGGGGGGAAAAAATTTTGGGGGCAGCCCCAAAAAAAGGGGGAAACCCGGGGAAAAATTTGGGGGAAAAAAGGGGGGGAAAAAGGGGGGAAGGGGGGGAAGCAAAGGGCGGGGGTTTAAAATTTGGGGGGGAAAAAAAAGGGGGGGGGGAAAAAAGGGGGGACCCCCCCCCCCCCCCCGGGGGGGGGGGGAAAAAAGGGGTGGAGGTGGGGGGAAAAAAATTTTAAAAAGGTTTTTTGGGGGGAAAATTAAATTTGGGGGGGGGGGCGGCACCCCAAAAGGGGGGGGTATTTTAAACCCCAAACTTTTTTTTACATTTTGGGGGGGCCTTGGGGTTTTTGGGGGGGGTTTTTGGGGGGAAAACCCCGGCCCCCCTTGATTCATCTTGACAAAGGTCATTTTCCCCCCCCCGGGCCCCCCGGGGGGCCGCCCCCCCAAACCACCCACTCTGATGCCACATTAAATGCCGGGCAGGACAGCTTCTCCCCTGCAAACTCGGGAAGTTGCGGCCACACATCCAGTTTTGGGTGCCCCTAGTCCAGCAGATCTTCTTTTAAATGGGTGGCAGGTGCGTCCCCAAATAGGCCAAACCCCCTTGGGGTTTAGGACTGCTCCAGGTCCTGGGTCTTTTCTTGGCGACTACCCCCCCTCAAAGGGGGTTTAAGGGGTGCTCCCCAGTGATCCAGACTTAGGTTACTGCTGATGGAGCTGGTTTTCTGCTCCACCCCCCCCCCTTCCCCCAGCAGGGCCCCGGCAGTAGTTTCGTTAAAAGCTGAGGAACCCCCCGGTCAAACCTGCAGAGGAGGTACGATGCCGCACCCTAGGCAGCGGCCAACCCGATTACGGGGGGATTTTCCCTATAGTATTTTTAGTTTGTCCTCCCCCTCAATTGCTGGGGAAAAAAGGGTCCCTTTTGGGCCCGGGGTTTGGGGGTCCAATAGGATGGAGAGCCCGAAGTCATCCCTCTGCCCGGGTGCGGGTATTCGGCTGTCACTAGCCAGGCAAATAAACATGCTGCGGGCCTTTTGACAAATGGGCTCCGAGGGCTCCCTTTCCTCCAATTTTTACTGTATATTTCCACAATTTCTTGGGGGGCATTGCCTCATCTTCCTCATCTCCCTCCCCCCTCCCAGCCCGCTCCCGCTCCCCCTCTCTTGTCACCTGGGTTGAAAATCCATCATTTTACCAGACAATGCTTCTGCTCCAATATCCCCCCTCCTCCTCCTCCTCCATTTCAGTCCCCACCGGACCCCATGTGGCCCCAGATATAGTCCCACGTTTTCCCGTTCCCTCCCAGACGGGTTTTTCAGCATTTTCCAGGACAGAAGCATGGAATGACGTTATTCATCCCGTATCCCGGCGACTGACAAATAACTCGCCTCCTTGAATGGCTCCCAAAAAATGGCAGGGTTTACGCATTTAGCTGCCATGGCTACATCAAAGTTTCACAGGGGAGTACTTTTTGTCTGCCTTTGGGTCATCCCAAAAATCATTATTGGGCCCTTTTTCTGTTATACAGTCGGTCCAACAAAGTGCAGGCTGTTAATTTTCCCAACCGGGGAAAAAATCCATAAACCCGAGTGTGTTGGGGGGGGCCGTTCTGGGCCCCTGCAACTCGGGAGGGGTTCCTGGGTTTGTTACGAATGGATAAAAGTCCAAAGAAAAGTTTTCATGGCCATTTTTCCAAAAAACTGCTGAAGAAAGGTGGAAGACTTCCCGGAACCTTTTCACAACCAATTGAACACGTGGCCATGCAAAGGGGCCCTGGCCATCCCTCCTCGGTACCCGGGACCCCCATGTTCCTCCCCTTTTCCGTCCCCCTGGTTCCATTTTTCAGGGGGCGGGGGGGAAAAACCACAATCGAAATTTTTTGCTGCATGACGCGGAGCAGTTCCTCCCCTGTGTGACTTCGTTCCCCTGGGCCAAAACCAGGGGGTAGAATGGTGGGCACCGCTGTGCCCTACACATGTTGGGATGATGGAGCAGTAATTTTTTGGAGGCTGAGATTTTGGGGGTGGAGGGAAAGGGGGAGGCGGGACATTGGGGCAGGAGCCCAGTTTTGGGCAAAAGTGGAGGGGAAAGCGGGGGTTCCCGTCCAAGTTTTTGGTGGGCCTGGGCCCGGAGCACCCCCCACCCCGGGGGGGCCCTAAAGGACATGCCCGGGCCCCAACCGTAGTTACAGCTCCAGACGTCCGCGTGCCGTGGGACCTTGGAAAAAAACCCATAAACTTTAAAGGGCTGGCCCCCCTTTTGTTCTACATATTTATGGGAAATGCTGGGACTGCCTTTTTGGAAAAAAATTTTCGGGGTTGGAACTCTTTCCCTCTCGGGTCGGCACTTTTGTTCTTGAATGGGGTTTGAGTCCCACCATTTGGAAAAGGGGGGGAATGGGAGTACCAACAACCCTTGGGCAGACACTGTCAGCTGTGCACCTTAGGATGGTTTGGGCGCATACTGTTTTTCTCTTTGCCAACGCCCCGCTGAACAGCTGGCCCATGAGTAGCGAGGAGAGGAGCATCTTTGGGCCCCGGGAGATGATGTCAAAGAGAAAAGCTCCCCTTTGTAGAGGTGGTGGGGGCCTTGACCCGGCTGCAATTTGGGATGCGTGCAAATTGGGGCTGCTTTTGCGTTGCTGCGGCCCGGGGGAGGGACCACCACATCTAAACCACGTTTCCCCCGGGCCCCACGGATGGTGACGTTTGCATGTGTTGACGCGGGGCCCGTGGTGCCAACTTTAGCTCCCTGGCCAGCTTACTTTCGCTTACAGATTTACATTTCCCCATATTTGGCTCCCCGGTGTTTTAGAAACAGAACTCCCACACGGCCGAGTAGGGATTTTTAACCCCCAAACGCTTGACTGAGTGAAATGCCGCCGCTGCCTCGTGACCCGGTTTTGTCCCGTCTTTTTTGGGCCCCCTGCGAAGGGGTTTTTTACCCGTGGCCTTGGCCCCCGCCCTCACACTGCTGCTTTTCCTGCTGATCAGGGCCCCCGCCCATTTTGCTAAATGCCCCGCTGTGACGCGCTCTGACGCCCTCTTCCCCTTGACGATGATGAACCCACTTCCCTCACCCGGCCCCCAAGTGCGGTCGGCTACTTTCTTAATATTTTTGTTTTCATGGGTCACTGTGTCCTAATCCCCCGGTTTGGTATGCGAGGCTGACCCCCCCAAAAACAGGGACCCCCCTTCCCACTCTCAAATTTTTATTTTTGCCGAAAACTGAAGGGGCAGGGGATATTGGCCCCATTTCTTCGTGAAAAAGTAGCTGTGTTGCCCCCTCAATTGTTATTTGTTATATGTGGGTTTGGACCCCGAACTAGTGGGACCCTTCTGGCTGGGGGAAACGGAGGGGACAGAGGGGGGGGTTGAGGACAGGTGGGGGCCCGCTAAACCCGCTCCGGGGCCCCATGCCAACTAAGGGTTGTGTTGACTTTCCCACCGACTCTTGGCGGGGGTTTGTCGATGTCATCTGGGGGGGAAGTGGATGCCCTGTAAAAATTTAAAAAAAACATTGGGTTGTTTAGTCAGTACAAAAGCCGTTTGTGACGCAAAGTTTTTGGCCTCCCCGGGAGTGACCCTGCTGGGGACGTCCCTTGCTGTGCTGGGGCCTGTTTTCAGGAATGTTTTTTGCCTTCCCACTCGGGTGAAGAGCCTGCCACTCTATGTCTGACTTTTGTTTTTTTTTAAAAAAGTTTCAGAATGTTTGTGAAGATATCTGTATATGAAAAAAAAAAAAACCCCCCCCCCAAAAAAAAACCCCCCTTTAAATTTGACGCCCAAAAGAACCATAAGGGAAACTTGGGTAACCCCCTTTTTTATAAATTGCGCTAACAAATGGGCAGGGGGGAAATTGACTTTTTATGGCCGTTTAAAACTTTTTGGTTTTTTTTGAATATAAAAAACACAAAAAGGCTTAATTAACCCCTTGGATATGAATTAAAGCTACGAATTTTTTTTTGTGGCGGGTGAAAAAAAAAAGTTTCTTTTATGAGTTTCAACAGCAGGGAAAAAAACGCTTAAATTTAAACCCCCGGAAGTAAATTGACAAAAAAAAATTGAGCAGCCCCAAACTATTGTTTTTTAGGTGTTTTCAAATTTGGGTGTTTTTTAGCTACCAACAAGAGAAAAAATTGTAAATTTAAACCCTTTGTTTGTGGGAATTTTTCTTCAGGGGAAAAATTTTATTTTTTTTTTGGGGTTTAAAAAAGACGGTTTTTTGCAGTCCAAAACGCGCCCGAACCCAAAGCTTAATTAAAAACCCCCGGTTTTTAAATTTTGGGAAAAAAAATGAGCAGCCAAAAAAGAAGTGGTTTTTTGTATTATTAAAAAAGCTTTTTTCTTTTTAATTTAATTTCAAAAAGGAATGTCTTTGATGCCCCCCTTGGGTATTTTTTTGTGCCCGTGGCAGATAGCTTTTAAAATGTTATGCACTGGACTTCAGGGGCAAATAAAACCAAAAAATCAGAAAAAGAAAATTTTAAAAGAAACGTCTCTGAGAAAAAGCTGAGTTTCCCCACAAAAAAAGCTGTTTTAAAAATCCGTTTTCGGAAAAATCAGCCGCGGCACCCTTCCCCGATCAGTCAGTGAGGCGGTATGGGGTCCCGCGTCGGGGGCCCCGGAAATTTTTAGTCGGTTTTTTCAATTGCGTCACGAATCCCCCCGGTCTCTGATTGGCTTCATCTTGCAATGTCATGGGCTATGCCCTTTTCCTTCCCGAGTGCTTTGCCCCTTTTTAAACGCCATTGTGCTCGCCAGCCCTTTTTTTCAATCAAAAGAAAACCCTTGTTTAACCCCAAATACCCCCAAAATTCGGGTTCGTTCAGAAAAAAAAGTTTTTTCCCCGAAAATTTTTAAACGAATTCCACTTGTTAGAAATTTCGATTTCCCCCTCTTATTTATTACCCCTCCTCCTAAAAAAGGCTTTTTCTGACATGTCTCAATATAAAGATACGTAAAGTTGTACACTTATTTAAAACTTGGGTGGGTGGAGCTAGCCACAGGTAAGCGGGTATTCAAAAAACTGACTCTTTTTATGACTCTTTTCTGGTGGGAAAAAATGCTATTTTAGCCTAAAAACTCAAAAAAACGCCCTCTTACAGGGAAAAAGGGGGCACAAACCCGGAAGCAACCTGTCTGTCACGAGCTTTTGCTGTCCTCAGCAAGGGGGGCATAATCTATGTGACAGGTTCCCTTTATGTATTAAAAAAAAAACAATAAAATACAATAGTTAATAACAGCACCTCCAGCTTTGTTACCCAGTGTCCTTCCTTTGAAAGGACAAACTAGCGAAATATGCTGCATTTTTGTTTGTATTTTTTTTAACAAACTCTATAATGGAGACCCCTTTCCCCCACAGCAGGTGGTATGATCATTATATAGACGACCTGTTCGTGATATGTGTGTGTGTGGGGGATGGTGAATTGGTTACTTTGTTTTTAGCCTACATGAACCAGAAGAATATGAATTTAAAATTAATTTCTAACAGGGAAAAAATAGACATTCCATTACGGATGTGCCCGGCAAAAAAATAGGTTTAATTTTTCCCTTCAAAAAATCTAAGGACCATAATTTGATTCTTGTAGCCAATTCTTGTCACCACAGACATGTTACAAAAAATATCCATAAGGGGGGACTTATCAAATGGAACTGAAGTGAAGATAGCTGACATTCAGACAAGATTCTATCTAGAGCTGTAGCAGAAGTGTTTGCTACTGGGAAAGACAATCCAATATCAGCAGCATCTACTAGCACTAAAAAAAAACAGTCAAAAGGAATGTAGGAATTATTGGAAAAGCATTTCTGCTACTTTAGATACATGAAAATATGAGGTTCTTACTGTACATTTTTGATCAAAACTGTAATAAGCGCACCTGCCGTCGACAAAGCGTCCTCAAAACACATGGGAACCTACTCTAAATGTTACCTCTTTTGGTGCCTGTTCTGACCTCCACATTCCAGGAGGAGAAGATTCTAGCTACAAGCTACTCTGCATTGATTTAAAAACCTGTACAGATGGGCAGAGTGCAAAAACCAAAGTGGGGGCAGCCACTCCCCCCATACAAACAATGTTTGGATTTGGATGTGCAGACCAAGCATTGTTTTTCTAGCTATTGGGAAAGATAAATTATTGCAAGATAGTAGAAATGTATCTAACCTGGATAATAGTATCATTTTTTCTATTACTTACAGCCCTCAGGATAATAGAATAGTAGATATTTTCAAAAAACACATGCTTTTACTCTGCACCACCAAAAATATTAAAAAAATGTTGCAATCAGCACTTAAGTTTGTTTCTTGCAGGACAGGACTATAGGTAAAATATTGTCTCCCAGTCTCTTCAATAGCAGTATGACAACACAAACTGCCAACACGTTCTGCCAAAGGATTCAATAAGTGTGCCCACACAAGATGCACTGCTCGAACACATGCTAAGAAGTTGGATACCTTGAGATGTCTAAGTAGTGATAAAATTAAAACATATATAAATTACAACACCAAATTTGTGATCTACCTGATCACTTGTGTTGTATGTAGTATTCAATACATGGAATGTACTACTGGGCCATTTAAGATTAGAATCCACAGGCAGGTATATGATGCTATGAGACCTGTGATTTTCAGGTCCTCCACTGTCTCCCTTAATCATGGTTGTTATGTAATGAATTTCTCCTTTGTAGGAATTAAAAGGGTTACCCATCCGGAGAGTGCAGGGATCTTGAAAAGATACTCCTTAGCCATGAAGCCTGGTTGATTTATTGCTTAACCCTTTAATGCACCTTGACATTCCTGTACATCATGGTTCAGTGCCTGTTAATGCACCATGACGTTCAGGAACATCATGATTGCTATCTGTCACCCTGTGCAGAGACAGAGGGAGAGCTCTGTGCTAGTTGCTGTTTCTGACAGCTGGCCTCACCAGCAACACAGCAGGTGATCAATAAACTCAGCTCCTGCCTCTTAGGGTGCTTTCACACGGTGCATTTTTGGTGCGTTTTTGATGCGTTTTTTTTGTGCAGGAAGGTACAGCAATTAATGCTGTACATTACTGCATACCAATTGCGGCAAAAATCACGGTCAATTTGCTGTAAAATCGCAGTAATTACCGTGATTTTTGCCGCGATTTTTGTGCAGCAATGTACAGCATTAATTGCTGTACTTCCTGCACAAACAATGCATTGAAAAACACACCAAAAACGCACCAAAAACACACCATGTGAAAACACCCTTATCATCTCTGTTCTGTGTGAGACACTGAATAGATCAGATTACTGTGCTGGGTCCTAGTGCCCTGTGCTGTGAGGTAGTCCCCGGAGTCGATTGATAAGACCTTAGCAATCGACTCGAGGCCTTAACAACTGGCTTAACAACCAACTGGAGTCCGCGGAGTCGATTGCTAACTCTTATCAACTGACTTGTCTTGAGGCCTTAACAACTGGCTTAACGACTGTTAGCGACTTCACAACGCAGTAAATTATGTGTCCCCCAGTGAAGGTAATAGGGTCCCCCAGTAAGTTATACGCCCCCCAGTAGGTGGTTATATACTTTATATGTCCCCCCAGCAGGTATATAGGCAGGTTATGGGTCCCCCAGCAGGTATATGGGCAGGTTATGGGTCCCCCAGCAGGTATATGGGCAGGTTATGGATCCCCCAGCAGGTATATGGGCAGGTTATGGGTCCCCCAGCAGGTATATGGGCAGGTTATGGGTCCCCCAGCAGGTATATGGGCAGGTTATGGATCCCCCAGCAGGTATATAGGCAGGTTTAGGTCCCCCAGCACACATGGGTAGGTTATATGTCCCCCCGCAGGTATATAGATAGCTTATAGGCCCCACAGCAGGTATATAGATAGCTTATAGGCCCCACAGCACGTGTATATATATATATATATATATATATATATATATATATATATATATATATATATATATAGCTTATAGCTCCTCCCTGCACGTATATAAGTAGATAATAGCCCTCTGCACATATAAAAGTAGATAATAGCTCCCCCTGCACATATATAAAAGTAGATAATAGCCCCCCCCTGCACATATATAAAAGTAGATAGTAGCCCCCTGCACATATATAAAAGTACATAGTAGCCCCCTGGCACATATATAAAAGTACATAGTAGCCCCTGCACATATATAAAAGTACATAGTAGCCCCCTGGCACATATATAAAAGTACATAGTAGCGCCCTGCACATATATAAAAGTACATAGTAGCCCCCCCCCTGCACATATATAAAAGTACATAGTAGCCCCCCTGCACATATATAAAAGCAGATAGTAGCCCCCTGCACATATATAAAAGCACATAGTAGCCCCCTGCACATATATAAAAGCACATAGTAGCCCCCTGCACATATATAAAAGTACATAGTAGCCCCCTGCACATATATAAAAGCACATAGTAGCCCCCTGCACATATATAAAAGTACATAGTAGCCCCCTGCACATATATAAAAGCACATAGTAGCCCCTGCACATATATAAAAGCACATAGTAGCCCCCTGCACATATATAAAAGTACATAGTAGCCCCCTGCACATATATAAAAGCACATAGTAGCCCCCTGCACATATATAAAAGCACATAGTAGCCCCCTGCACATATATAAAAGTACATAGTAGCCCCCTGCACATATATAAAAGCACATAGTAGCCCCCTGCACATATATAAAAGCACATAGTAGCCCCCTGCACATATATAATTAGATTATAGGCCCCCAGCATGAATAGAGCAAATTAAAAGTAAGACACTGACAGCACTCACCTGACCTCGCTCCCTGCCGCTGTCGCTGCTCCCGGTCTTTTCTTCAGCGGCGTGACGTTACCAGGCCGCGCGCGGGCAGTGTGATGACGCGCACGCCGCCCGTGCTGTGCACTCCAGTGAGCTGCATCCTGCCTGCGGCCACAGAGTACTCTGCGGAGCTCTCTGCTCCGCCAAAGCATCTAACTGTATGTGCGTCCAGCGGACGCACATACAGTTAGTCCCGCCACCGCTGCTGTCGCCAAGGTCCTAAGCCGATAGCTTAGCGACTGGTAACGGCTTAGGACCCTAACGATCGGCGGCGGCGGATAGCGGCGGCGCCGGGGACTACTGTGAGGGGCTGTCACAGCCTGAAATGCTTCATTAACCCCTCCACTGCCTAATCATTTCACTGCCCCTGTGATCTATTATTATTATTATTATATATTCTTATATATATATTATACTATTATATAATATATTATTATATATATAAACCAAGAAAAACCGCTGCACTCACGAAATAGATGAAAAAAAACTTAAAGTGCTTTATTCCATGCCAGGCGACGTTTCGGTTCACAATGAACCTTTTTCAAGCAATTAAAGGGTGGACTGTGTTACAATATAAAGGGTAGTGCTCATGAATATTCAATTAGTGTTATGGAAAATACAGCATATAATAACAGTGAAATAAACCTTCAAAATATGACAATCGGTGATCATTTACATAATAATTACATAGTGTATACAATATAAACGTGCATAATATATATATATATATATATATATATATATATATATATATATATATATATAGAATATAAAAGAATATAAAAGATTTACACAAAGGGGGGTGGAAAATATTAAGAGAGCAAAAATAAATATATAAGGAGGGAAGAATGGACCCCTCCTATCGCCATTTACTTACAAAGGAAAAGCATATGTTGTTAATCTCGGCGTCCTCCGCTACACACTGCGCATGTCCGGAACCAAATGCACACTCCGGCACAAAGCGCCGCCAGCCCGGCCAGCGCATGCCCATGGAGTACATAAAACCAATTGCGCCATCTTACAAAAGGGACACTAGATTATTAATAATAAATAAAATTAAATTAAAATTAATTAAAAGAGCCTTAAATATAGAACGGGGCTGTGGACAACTAACTATATGGGAGTAAAATCTGCATAAAGCCACTCATATATGATGAGACGGCTATACACAAAAGCACCGTACCAGATGCCTATGATAAAAAACCACAAGCATACCGGCCAGTATTAAACCCATACAAATCTAGGTCAATACAGTCCAAGGAACTGCAGCATAAAATGTCGCAGACCTAGGACTAATAAAGACTAGTCCCACAGCACACAGTGACTCCACACTTTTACGTATATAGGCTCAAAAGAAAAAAAATCTGTTCTGCAAATTTTCTTGAAAATGTTAAAATTTGCTACTAAATTTAAAGCCCCCAAATGTCTTAAAAAATAAAAGGATGTTTAAAAAAAATTATGCCAACACAAAGTAGACATATGGTAGATGTTCATTATTTACTACTTTGTTTGGTGTGACAATGTGTCTTGCACACAGAAATTTTTAAACTTTGAAAATGGCAAACTTTTCCAAATTTTCACAACATTTTAATATTTTTCAGAGATAAACAAAAATTTTATCGACCAAAATTAATTGTTAACTTAAAGCACAATGTGTCACGAGAAAACAATCTCTGAATCACATGGATAGGTAAAAGTATTGAATAGCTATTCTCAGATAAAGTGGCACATGTAAGATTTGAAAAAAGGGCTTGGTCCTTAAGTCCAAAATAGGCTTAGACCTTAAAGGGTTAAACACCAAAAATTCCAACAGGTTAAACATCAAACAAGACATCATGTATCAGTATTAGTTTTATATGGTATGGATATATGTATTTGTATTTTTTTTAGTCCACAGAATTTGTGGCTTATGATGTGGTTTATATACTCACTCCCACTACCATTGGATTTAGATGCACACTCGTTTTTGCGGGAGGAGCATATATCCGGTTGGATAAACATCCAAAACAAATCAGCATTTATCTCTCTGCTTGGATTATCATATAAACAAGTGGATCTTGGATTGGATTTTGAAAATGGGAATAAAGAGTTCATTCTTTTTTTAACTGACTCCTCTGATATGGAAGTTGGTGCTCCACATGAAATCCACTAATACAGATTTTTTGGACTAAGCCTCTCCATGCCTCCTTCAGATGGAAAGAACTACTGATTTGTGAGCTGACTACATGTGTTAGGGCAGTACAACCGGTACTGCCCTACAGGGCCCGGCCGGTCTGTGAAGCAAAGGGGAGCCTTTGCAAAGCACATACAATTAAGATGAACGGTGGGGCAGGGAGAGCTGTGCACTCCCTGCCCCTGCCGTACACAGCTCTGCAGGTAGCGCAACTGAAGTGACGCCATCGCGCTGCCTGCCGTGCTTTCTGTCATAGGCCCCAAGCCTAAAGCAGCAGGCTTGGGGCCGGTAGCAGACGGAGACACCAGGGGAGTGCAGCCAGGTGAATACTTAGCTACTGAGGGGGGGGGAGGTGTAAAACTACAGGAGGAGGCTTAAAACTACAGGAGGAGACCCTAAAACTACAGGAGGGCTCCCTACAACTACAGGAGGGGGGCCTAAACCTACAGGAGGAGGCACTAAACCTACAGGAGAAGGCCCTAAAACTACAGTGGGGCCTAAAACTACAGGGGAGGCCCTAAATTACAGGGGGGAGCCCTAAAATAAGGGGGGAGGGGGCTATTCTGACTGGGCCCCTAAAGTACAGGGGGGCCTATTCTACCTACAGGGTGACCCTAAGCTACCTATCTGGGCGCTAAGCTACCTACGTCTCCCTAAGCTACCTAGCTACCGCCGGGGGCCCTATTTGCCTACATACTGACTGGGGGGCCCTGAATCTACCTGCTTACATACTGGGGGCAGATAGTTAGCGGGGGTAATTATTACCATTTGGGCCATTATGGAGGGGAAGTTTGTACATGGGGAGAGGGGGCACTCAGTTGGAAAAATGATAAAAAATTGAGGAGTCTCAGGTGTTTGTGTTGTAAATTCTAAAGGGACGAGTGGTGGATAGAGGAAGTCATCATGGTGGTCTGGACCGAATATCTACCACTATAGGGTAACTCTATGGAGGAAATATTGGTCTTGGTGTAATTGTTAATATTCAGTAACAGTATGGCAGTATTATTCAGTATTTTTATGGTGGAGATATGTGGTGATGATGTTGCGGTATTATTCAGTGCTTGTATATTGTTGTTGTTTTGTGACATTGGTCTTGGTATACTGGTTTAGTCAACAACATTATGGTGGTGCTAGTCAGCATATGGTTGTGATAGGTGGCGGCATTATTTAGTATTTGTATATTGTTGCTTAGCAATATTGGTCTGAGTATACTGGTTTGGTCAGTAACATTATAGTGGTGTTATTTGCTGGACCTTGTATATGAACTGACCCACAAAATACAGATATATATTGTATAATCCAGCAAGAACTAAATCCGAAAATAATAGCACAGTTGCATTTTTTTTTTCTTGTGACCCCAGGAACAATTTTTTCTTTTTCGGTAGTGGTGCTGGTTGTGGGCCGGCGGATAGGTGGGTAGTTGTCGGGCCGACCTGGGAGGTGGTGATGAGCGGAGTGGTTGGGTCGGCCGGGGGGCGGAGCCGGGCATGGAGTGGGGAGGGGGGGGCAGACGCTCTAGCTGTATGTGGCCCCAAAATTTCTGATGGCGGCCCTGTGTGTGTGCTTACTGCTATATAACTAATTTATGTAAGTATAAAAAAAAAAAATAAACTATAGTAGTTAATAAAAGCACTGCCGGATCTGTTACCCAGTGTCCTTCATTTGAAAGGGCAAACTAACAAAACATGCTGCATTGTTTTGTATTTTTTAACAAAATCTATAATGGAGACAGAAACTCTAATGCCAAATCAAGTATAACTCAGGAATTTATATTTACAGAGGGTTTTAATAAAGATTTATAGTTGGCAAGGTTCAGAATTGCCAACATGGTAATATGCTGACTCACAAAACTTCACTTACAGTGCAATGGTATAGTTTCTAGTTTCCCTATATAAGGAAAACACTTGAATGCAGCCTTTACTATCTGTAGGGTAAATCATATTAACATTTTGAAAGCAAATCCCAGTTATTTTATATTGCATTTGCTAATTGCTTAATGTCAACTTCTTGCTCAGATGTCGACTGAGCGTGGGAGGTGAAATTAGTTTGTGTTTTCCCCAGTGACAGACTGGCTAATCTTATTAGAACTCATTTATCGAGTCACCCATCAGCCATAGGGTGTATATATTTCATTTTGTATTTTTTCTCTCATGTAATTTCTGAAGGTTGATGAGTTTCCCTAAGGTTGTTTCTCTCTATTTTATACTGTAATCAAAACTAATTTACAAATGTAATAGATGGATATGAAGTCAAATGCCAAGTCACTACTTACATCAAGGTTCTCATTTAAAAAAAATGTTTTAAAGAAATAGAAAAAGAACTATGAAATATAATTTATCATACACAGCCTTATACTCAAACACTGTCCCTGTTCCCGAACAACAACTGCACATACTATACACAATATAACACATTTTACTGCCTAGCTGTAATATTTCTAACCACTTTAATCATATTATAGCTATTTTAAATATCCCGTCAATATTGTCACTGGTTCATAAAAATATATTCATAGACCTCATTCCACATTTAAATAAACAACTTTCCATAAATCAATAGTACAGTACAAGCAAGGATGAGAAATTCTGTAATATATTTTATTACAGACAAATGTCTCTTCCACCACGTATCATAATTTTGTTCGCACTTCCTTGTTTCCTTCATTGCTCACTAACTCAAAATTTATTAAAAGATTATGAAGAACAGACAAGAGACAAACTTTCACTTAAAGATCAGGTTACAACTGCCCATAGAAATGGTAGAGGGGGTGAGAAGCAGGGAGCAGTTGCAGAGAAAGGCAAGGAGACACGCAAAGATGCTGTTGGCAGTAGTAAGTGTTTTACTGTCTCGTCCTTGCTTGCAGCTACACCACTAATTAGTGCTCTTAAGGGTACGTTTACACGGCAAAGACTAAATATCGGTGGATTTGCTGACCAGTATTTGGTCTTTTTTTGTCACGCAGGGGGTTGGCTTTTGTCCGTGGTTTGCGGATTTAAACCCTCCCTCTTTGCACCCACATGTTCATGCTCCTCCCAAAAACCTGGCGGAAGAATGAACATGTTCTAAGTTTTTTGGAACGCCAATGGTGTGAAGAATTGTCTGGCGGAAAATCCGTGCAATGAGGACCTCTTCATGGATTTTCTATTGAAGTCTATGGGAGTGCATTGCTTGTCGGTTTTCAGACGGTTTGTAAGACTGCAAACCATCTGAAAAACCGACAAATAACCTGTGCCGTGGGGACCAGCCCTAAATGTTTTTCATGTTCCTTTTGTGAAGAGCAGAGGTATGCTGCGTAAGGTAAATATCATAGCAGCTCTTCTCCTGGTTCTGTTTCCTTTTCCTCCCCACAGACATCCAAAGGCGGCTATAACCAGATCTATTAAAACGCAGCTCATTTTTGCTTTTTTGAGTCTTTTAGTAAATGTATACTAAGTCAGTTAAGAAATTGGGTAGGTGGGAAGATGTAGAGTCTAGTAAGTGAAGAAAGAAGTATTCTTCTGTATTGTCACTTTTACTATTTATTAATTGAAAGTAGTATATCATAAAGCATCAGAATTGTGTATCCTTTTAAACACATTGCATTTTTGACTTAGATAAGAAAAAAAAAATAGGATATTTGCATAACTGTGATGAATATATAATAATTTGATCCAAGTTGATCACTCAGTCATGTGAGGTCAGGGGGAGGTGGGCTTACCCAAGATGTTCCCATGCATAGGAAGTAAGTCTTTGTCAGGGAGCCCTGTCTCAAAGGACTTTTATTGTTTGTTTGTTTCTCATCTGTCAGACTTCTGGGAACCAAAGGCAACAACACCTATGGTTAGTCAAAGGTGAGAAACTGATCAAAAGGCTTAAGACAGACTCTAGAGAGCCAGGGTTTCATAAAGAATTATGGAATTGTCATGCAATGCACCTGCCTACTTGTTACATATTTGTGAACTTGGGAATACGAGGCACGCACACCTGGATTTCACTCCATTCTCAGACAAAGGGATGGGGAGATATGGAAAACTGCTAGCACGAACCTGGCAGCAAAGCCGTACTTGGTAGCAGAATGTAGTTGGGGCCCAGCCCCGTTCAATGATACTAGAGCCGCCTTCCTGTGACCATCCCGGGAAAAGTTATGACCCATTGTAGATTATAGGTCCAAGCATTTGGGGTTGTCTTCTGAGTGGGAGTTATGCCGTGTAGCATATTGGAAGGAACCAGATACTTGCTTGTGTCACAAGCCCCCAATGTGGCTGCACAGTGCTAAGGCCTCAAACCAGGTAACTGAGTGGTCTGCTTTATATTATTTGTAACTAGTGTTGATCAAACTGTTCTAGAAAAGTTAAGTTGTAGTAGAACTTCTCGAATTTTTAGAACTCAAACCAAACATTTAACTGTTTGTTCGAGTAAAGTTCTAGTTTGACAGGCCATTTTCAGTTTCATTTTCATGGCTTTCTGCACTTTTGGTAGCCATCCAATCACCTTTCTGCACTTTTGGCAGACACCCAATCAGTGCACAGCACAGAGAAGTGTCAAAAAAACGTCATCACTGAGATGTAGGGCTTTCATTGGCTGCTAAAATCACATGACCATGTTATATATATTTCACTGTATTGCCTTGTGAATGCCATTTTCAGCTCACTCATTGTACTGTACAGACTGCTCTTAGTTAGATAGCATTTTCCCCTCCATAGACATCAATAATTAGGAAGTTTGGTGACATTTGCAGGCTCACATAATGCCTAACTCTCATATACATGGATATATATTATGCAGAGTACTTGGATTTGCTAAATCATACTCAGTGCCCAATAGTTCAGTTTTTGCAGGTTCAGTAATTGTATAACACACAGTTTCCAAATCTCCTATGTGTCAAAGGGGCTTTTGGGCCCTCTCAGGATGCAGGGCCCCATAGCAGCAGCTACCATTGCACCTCCTATAGCTACGCCCCTGCTTGCAAGCTGTCCTCATCTTTTCAGTTAGCCATTGAAAGGAGTGAAGCATTTTAGCCTCTCAATTTTTTTCTGTCAATCTTAGAGCCAAATTTTATTCAGTAAGTTGTTCCACATATCCAGTTTACTGTTATAGATGGTAATAACAGCTTCTCCTCACCTGTATAGGTATAAAAATTAACCAGAACATCTTCCCCCATTGACATTAAAGTGTTTCGAGTTCGAGTTCGAATAGAACCTCAAACCGAAGACACTAAAGTTTAAGGTTCTATTCGAACTATAACTTTTTAATGCTCACTTATCTCTATTTGTAACCCTATAACTATATTTTCATATCTGACCATTTTATATATCTGTACCCACTGTATTTGAAGTGACTTGTCTATTGTGCCCTTAAGGCAATTAAATATTCCAATTTAATCTTGGGCTGCTCTTTTTTCTTGATCCATGAAAAACACATGCGCTGTATGCTACCGGTGATAGTTTCTGGCCTAATATAATCCCGTTAACAGACCGGGCTTAAATGTAAAGAGAAACTGGTGGAAGTCTATTGGGCTGGCAGAGTACTGTTTCAATGGTTCTAGTGAGAAGGGGTCTCTTAGCCAAACAGGGTTCTGGGTGAGTATTGTGCCACATCGGCGGTCGCGTGGGCTGCCCTCTCTCAATCCCCATGCCTACCTATGCCTGCGTGAACAGGGGATGTCTGTGAAATGCTATGCAGCTGACCTCACATACCTCTAGGGGGTGTGGAACATCACATATATGTCACATATTGGATCACGTGTCAGACCACAGCCAGAAGGTCCTAACACTTCAGCCTACGAACAGATGCTGTTCATGACAATAACAAAAATGAGCTTATAGAGGTACAGACAGACATAAAAGGAGTGAAATTCTTGTCTGCAAGGGCTTACAATCTACAAGCAAAAATAATGTAGATATAATAGCTGCCGTAACCTGTGACATGTGCAATGTATATATAAAGCTAATTAATCTTATTATGTTTTTATACCTGTTTATAATTGTAAAAGTATGTTGATATATGACATTTTAATCCCTTGAACAATTTAGCAAACTATTCACTTTAACGATACCATCTCAATATACTATAAAATGACTTTTCTGGGTCTTAAAAAATCTATTTGTCCTTACCATGGCAAAATAAAAATATACACTATGCTCCTGACCTCAGCTTAGTTTTGTCCACTGTAATGTCACTTCAGTCACCTGATATGTTATTACTGTGAAAGTCATGTCAGAGAGCACAAAGGGTCCGAATGAGTGGTAGGAGATTGGTGTCAGGGTACCTTATCAATGTTTATAGGCACTTTTAAGCCAAAATCAATAGATTTCTAAATCTTGAAATCCACTCTTAGATCAGTTCAGATGTTTTTATTCCTAAATCCGGAAACCTTAGACAATATACTGTGTACAGGTAGCATAGAAAGTATCTTATTTCAAGACTTGATTGGCATCAGAAAGCATTTGAATGATAGCAAATGATTTCTATAATACACCTTACCCCCAAGACAGCTAATCTAACAAATTGTAGCTTATTCTACTCAATGGGGAAATTTAATCGTCCATGTATATCTGGACTTGGTTGACAAGGAAACAGAAATCAGATGTTAATAGATACTTTTCCATACTTTAACTCTTTCCAATGCAAAGACTTTGTGATTCTGAATTTCTATTTTGGGGAAGTGCCAGCTTTAGTGGATTCTAGCTGAAAATCATGTATAAACAACTAAATGTGATACAGTACCTCACAAAAGTGAGTACGAACCACACATTTTTGGAAATATTGTATTATATCTTCTCATGGGACAACACTAAAGATATGATACTTTGATACCCTATTAACAGTGTACAGCTTGTATGACAGTGTAAATTTGGTTTACCTCAAAATAACTCAGACAGCCATCAATGTCTAAACCACTGGCAACAAAAGTGAGTACAACCCTAAGTAAAAATGGACAAATTGTGCCCAATGCCCAAAGTGTCATGTGACTCGTTAGTGTCTCAGGTGTGAATAGGGAGCATTTTGCACTCTCTCATATTGGTCACTGGAAGTTCAACATTGCACCTCATGGCAAATAACTGTTTGAGAATCTGAAAAAAAGAATTTTTGCTCTACATAAAGATGGCACAGCTACAAGAAGAATGCCACATCCCCGACACTGAGCTGCAGCACAGTGACCAAGACCATACGGTGGGTTAATTAGAGCAGTTTAACTCAGAACAGGCCTCTTCATGGTCGAACAAAGTTGAATGTACATGCTCTGTGTCATATCTAGAGATAAATGTTAGCATTGCATTGCTGCAGAGGTTAATCGGGTGGGGGCAGCCTGTGATTGATCAGTTCATACACCACACTAAGCATCAATTTGGTCTGCTTAGCTGTCGTTCCAGCAGCAAACAGTTTGCTGAAGACAAGCAGACTAAGGACATGGATTACTGGAACCATGTCCTTTGGTTTGATAAGACCAAGAGACAAATTGGGTTCAGATGGTGTCAAACGTGTGTGGCGGCAACCAGGTGAGGAGTACAAAGACAAGTGTGTCTTGCCTACAGTCAAGCATGGTGCTGGGATTGTCATCCGTTAGGGCTGCATGAGTGCTGCCGGCTGTAGGGAGCTACAGTTGTTAGAGGGAACCATGACTGCTAACATGTGCTGTGACATACTGCAGCAGAGCATGATCCGCTCCCTTCTGAAACTGGGCCGCAGGGCAGTATTCCAACATGATAATGACAACCACTCACTTTTTAAAGAAAATGAGGGGAAAAGGTGCCAGTCTAGCCACTCAAGTATCCAAACAAAAACCCTATTGAGCATTGGTAGGGCATCCTCAAATGAAAGGTGGAGTAACACAAGGGGCCTAAAACCCACTTTTTTGCCCAAGGGTAACTATGGGCAAAAGAGTGAGTTTTAGACATAAACAGTTTCATACATGTGGCCCAAGGTCTCTAACATCCTTCAGCTCCTTGATGTCATCATGGAGGAGTGGAAGAGGATTCCAGTAGCAACCTGTAAAGCTCTATTGAACTCAAAGCCCAAGAGAGTTTAGGCAGTGCTGAAAAATAATGGTGGACACACAAAATATTGACACCAGGCAGAATTTGTCCATTTTCATTTAGGGATGTACTCACTTTTGTTGCTGATGTTTTATACATTGATGGCTGTGTGTTGAGTTATTTTGAGGGAACATCAAATTTATACAGACTGTACACTGACTACTTTACATTGTATCAAAGTGTCCTATCTTCAGTGTTGTTCCATGAAAATATATAATACAATAATTACAAAAATGTGAGGGGTGTTATCACTTTTGTGAGATACTGTGAATTTAAGTGCAAAAATAAATGTAATGCTTTTTAGCGCATATAGACTCCTGCTCATACATCAGGAGCAATGCAATGAACCAGCTTCATGCCAGCACAGGTTTAAATATATGCATCTTATAGAATTAGTTTCTCCAGGCACACCCCTATAACTTATCTGAACCTGAGAGACACATGCACTCATGTATGGAGAAAACTCATATTTGATAAGGTAAAAACTGAATTGATTTATGCTATTGTTCCGGTTATATAAATTCAGTGTTTCAGTCTTGTTTTTCTATAAGCTTTACCATTTCATTTCAATTTTGTAGTTATGATAGAAAAAAATCTAGCAAAGGAGAATGTAAAACCTATCTCTTGAAATTACTGACCTAAAAAAACACCCTCCTCTATATAAACAATTTTTAGCTGAGTCCCATTTTCAATAACTAACTATCTTTGGGCTTGGAGTTAACAAACTTGTTAGATGTTCATTGTTAAATGTCTATCCAACTTGGTTCAGTCAACGGAAATTCTACACATATAGTAGTAAGGCGAACAAACTTTGAAAAAAAAGTTATTCTGATATATAAATTATTCAAAATGAACAGTGACAAAACATATTTTCCATATGCCAATAAAATTCTGAAAATACCACTATGCTCTGAATAACCTGATAACTTATTATGTAAATTTTAGACTCCATGTGCAATTACCTTTCCTCCATGGTCGCTGCATATAGCCAAATTATACAAATACAGGCCGTCCCCGACTTACACCGTTCCGACTTAAAGCTGTTCCCTAGTTACAAACGGAGAATTAAGGGGAATGCTGACATTTGTAGCTCCATGTTCCACAGCAGAGAGTAGCTGTGGAACAAGTTCCAGCATGCCACAGCAGCACATGAGGTGAAAATAAAGTGAAAATATTTTTAACAGACAGCAAAACAAATGTAAAAACCCTTTCCTGCACTGCCCAAAATTAAAAAAAAAACCTGTTGTGCTGGAGTTACATTTAATGCATATACCTGTCCGACACATACTGTCAGGGTTGGGTTACCAAGGGGCCAACCAGAGATGTAAATCCTCTGGACCACCGCAAGCGATGGTGTAAGCCACGCCAGGAAGCAGAGTCTAAGTAGCCCGCCGCAAAGCAGGATGGACTTGCTGTGGCGGATTGCTACCATGTCGTAACCCTTGACGTGACTTGCTTGTGGAGGCGGCCGAGGTGTGGCATGGTACAAATTCGTGAAGCAAGCTTGTAGTCGGGGAAAGCAAGAAGGTCAGGACAGGCGGCAAAGGTTTGTGGTCGAGGGATGGAGGCAGGAGGTATGGTACACAGAACAATGCAAGATACTTCGGAACTCTTCCTCTCTAGGCACAGGGCACTATCGATTCGGCAAGGTCCAAAGGGAAAAGGCAGGGCTTAAATAGGATCAGCGCCCGGTGAAAGCCAATCACCGGTGCGCTGTCCCTTTAAATTTAGATGTAGTACCGTGCATGCTCCCCAGGAGGCGGGCGCGCAACTGGCCAGAAGCAGGAGTGCGCGCCTGGAGCATAGCAGGAGCGCGGTGAGGTACGGGGACAGAGCTGCAAGCACCCCTGCAGCCCGAGGACTGGGTTACGACAGTTTGTTTGGCTTAAAGCAAGCACAAAAAATGGCACAGCCCCGTTCATACATGTCACCCATAGTATTACATGGCATTTACAGGCTAAGCCTGCCAAAGGAGAGTGCATGATCTCCCAAAATGGTCCATCTTTAGGTAACTAAACTTTTGTGGCTTCAACTGTCTGACAATTTTTTCTAGAGTTAGAATAGAATTAGCAATATCAGAAGTGTGCTTGATCTAAGAAGAATCCCTGTAAGTAAATTCCTGCGCTGTTATGATTAAACAAATATCTGACATTATGTTCTGTATTTGTGTAAAGCAAACTACTTACATAATCTCAAATGCTCTTGATCCCTGTCTTCATCTTCCTTATTCTCTTCTATCTCTCCTTGACAGCTACTGACTACTGCAGTAATAAGGCTAAGGGCACATTATAGAGTGGTGTCTACGGTGCATTTTTGATACTTGTAGCTCTACAAATTTACAGACTCTTAGTCATGTATTTTATTTCAATAGGCAGATGGTCTTTTCCTATTTACTCACAAGGAAAGAAAGAAGAGCCAAAAATATTTGACCTAATGAATTTCTATTTCGCTTTTTATGTGGAGTCAGATTTGTATTCATAGAAACATAAAATCTTGGTAGAAGAAAAAGAACACATGGTTGATCTCGTCCACCGGATGCTACATAATTTCTTGTGCAGTATGTGCCAGTTCTCCAAATAGTAGTGATATTTACAGGGCTCCATCCTGGAGATGTAATATTGGAAGACATAGGTGATATATTGTCACATTGCAATGAGACACAATGATGCAAAAGACTGTGCATGAAAAGCTGTCATTTCCAAAATACATATCCAGGGGTATTCCTAAATAGGCAGCTATTTGTGAAATATACATAATTACACAATGAACCCCAGACAATTCAGAGTGTTACTGTAGTCAGTCCAATCTTATTTAAAAACCTAGATAGAAGAAAAGAAAGCTTGTAAGTAGAATGCTAAAATCCCTAGTGACGAACTGTTCCAGAGAAAGTAGGTATCAAAGAATATTGTAATATGATCAGGTCACACATGCCAGGTTTACGAGTCACTTCTCTTCCTGCTGTAAAAGGAAATTGATTCAATCTCAGATGGAAAGGTAACTGGAATGCTTCAAAAAGTGCAAAATCTATCATAGCTTGTTTTACAATCAACATAGATATTCAGAATATCTTACATTGTACATTTTCTTACTTTACCAATAGTTTAAATTTTTTTTTGTAATCTTAAGGTGATTGTTCAATCAGAGCAACCTTAGTCTATATACAGTGGGTACGGAAAGTATTCAGGCCCCTTTACATTTTTCACTCTTTCTTTCATTGCAGCAATTTGGTAAGATCAAAAAAGTTCATTTTTTTTGCTGATTAATGTACAATCTGCACACCATCTTGAAACAAAAAAAAGAAGTACCCTTTTGAGCTATTACAGCCATGAGTCTTCTTGAGAATGATGCAACAAGTTTTTCACACCTGGATTTGGGGATCCTCTGCCATTCTTCCTTGCAGATCCTCTCCAGTTCCCTCAGGTTGGGTGTCAATGTTGGAGGACACAGCCATTTCAACAAGTCTCCTCCAGAGATTCGATCAAATGTGTTATAGAGTCAGGGCTCTGGCAGGGCCTAGTTTAAGAATGGGCACAGAGTTTGTTCTGGAAGCCACTGCTATTATTATTTTTAGCTGTGTGCTTAGAGTCATTGTCTTGTTGGAAGAAGAAGCTTCGGCCCAGTATGAGGTCCAGAGCACTCTAGAAGAGGTTTTCATCCAGGATATCTCTGTACTTCGCCGCATTCATCTTTCTTTCAACTGCAACCAGTCGTCCTGTTCCTGTACTTGAAAAACACCCCCATGGCATGATACTGGCACCACCATGAATTTATTTGTTGGATTGTAATTGGGCAGGTAATTGAGCAGGTGCCTTGGTTTTCTTCCACACATATAGTCTTAGAATTAACACCAAAAAGGTTTCAATCACATCACATTGAGATGGTGAGAGAATATTATTTCTCATAGTCATGGTAGTCCTTCATGTGTTTTTTTTTGCAGACTGTATGCATGCTTTTCATATTTTTATTGCACATGAGGAGGAGGCTTCCGTTAGCACACTCTGCCCTAAAGCCCCGACTGGTGGAGGCTGCAGGAGATAGTTGACTTTGCGGAAAGAAAAACTTATTTCCTCCATTGTCTCCCACATGCATCTCTGAGATCTCGCCACAGTAATCTTGGGCCGCCTCTTAACCTCTCTCACCAAGGCTCTTTTCCACAATTGCTTAGGTTTTTATGGCGGACGGCCAGTTTCGAGGAAGAGTTGTGTCATCCCACCTCAAACTTCTATCCATATAAGGAAATGAGGCCACTGTGTACTTGGAACCATTGAGTGCTGCAGACATTTCTTTGATAACCTTGGCCAGATCTGTGCCTTGCCACAATTCTATCTAATCTCTGACTCTTTGGGCATTCCTTAAGACCCCCCCTCATGATTCTCATGTGCCTGACATGCACTGAGGAGCTGTGAGAGGTCTTATAAAGACAGTGTAGGTGCCTATTTCCTAATCAAGTCCCGTAAGTTAAATTACAACACAGCTGGACATCATGAAGGAGTTCTATGGGGGGGGAGGGGGGTGAAGGGGGGGGGGGGGGGGGGGGGGTTGTGGGAACCATCTCAAGGAAGATCCGAGGGGTGTGGGAGGAAAGGATGGACGGTGGGGAGCTGTTGGCGTAGGGGGATCACTACAATATGAATATGAAGGGAGTCACAGGTGCGCAAGAGGGTATGTGGTCTGGGCTCAATCATGCGGTGGACCCATTGTGAACATTTCCAGTTTTTCTTGTTTAATAAATTTGCAAAAATATCTACATTTCTGTTTTTTTCTTTCTAGATGGGGTACAGAATGTACATTACTGAGCCAAAAAATTAACTTTTTGGATCTTACCGAATGGCTGCAAGGAAAGAAAGTGAAAAATTTAAAGGTATCTGAAAACTTTCTGTGCCCACTGTACATTCTTATGGGAAATGGATGACATACAAATAGGTATCATTTGATGACCTTCCTGACCATGCACTACATGGTCCATTACACTCATTTTAATGAATATCTACATATGGAGTCTCAATTTTCTGTAGTTAGAAACACCACACATGTGGGATTTAAAACCTTTCATTCAAAAAGGGGTTGTCTTCATGAGACCTAGAGGATGGTAGTGAGGCTTATTACAATACAAATGTTTCCAGCGTAAAGGTAAAATGGGAGACTTTAATTAATCCATACAAAACAGGAGATTAAAACCTGCATGCCAACATAAAACCTGCATTTTGACTGTGAACAAGAACACGTCTGGATTCAAAATGTCTAGGTTTTATGTTGGCACAAAGTTTTTAAATTCCTGTATTGCGTAATGTGATTAGAATAAACTTCCCATTTTATACCTTTAATGCAGAAGCATTGGAATAGTATATGGTTGGCCAATGGCTTTTCTTCCTGGTGTAACCGAGGACATTTGGACATGTACTATAATCCAATCAAATTGTAGCATACCCTGAACATTGGAGTGTCGCTCAATCTTTTACCCACGACATGACATGAATGACATGTGAGTAACCCCTGCTTTAGAGACTATACACCCACATAAAAACAAACCCCACTTTATAGCTGTGCTGCCTGACGCTAAGTACATGTGTATGGACAAGACTAACTCGCCTGAAAGTTCTAAGAAGATGTCCATAAGCAGGTTTTAGTAACTCCTAGTGGTGCCAGTAGAGGAAGGTAGCCTACTGGGTAGTAATGTGATGGGGAAGACAATAGGGGTGAGGGTCTGAGAGGAAGTCACCACATAGCTGGTGGGAAGTGTGAGATAGTTGTAGACCTGAGTCAAGGAATATAGACCTGGGAGGGGCTCATAGGAAATGAACAGGGACTTGAAACTGATTCCATAATGTTAGATATTGTTATACTTTTGTTAATATTGAATTTTTTGTACAGTGTCATCTAGTATGAATGTAACTAGTAAGCTATTATGCCTCAGTTGAGAATTGCAATCAACAAGATTGCTGTACCACTGTATGGAAAGATGTGTATAGTAAACTTGACCTCTTTCAATTACTAAAATTGTCAACTTTTTAAGGAAAACTATGTGACATGTTGAAGAACCTGACATTACTCTCTGCTTAGGAGCAGTCATATCATATTTCAGCCTCAGACTACAGTAATAATCAGATTAGACAATTAGTATAAGACAAAAATGTATTAGGTCACTATTTCTGTTGTGTCCCTGCTGATTCAACATTCCTGTCCTAGATCTAGGACATAATATAAATACTGTCGTGTGGACCTGGAATAAACTTCATTAGTCCAGGACCTTCTTTTCAGTTCAAATACAAGTAATGGTTATAATAATGATGATGTCTGCGACAAAGAACACTTTGCTGTCACTGTACACTTTTTACACACAACTGTTGCATCTAGCTGTTCTGAATTATAGGAGCTGCCAAAGTTTCTATATTTTTAACAACAACTAAGAAGGTTTTTCACTGTTGCAAATCTCATTCCCTTTCCCTAAAGCAAATTTGTTTTCCAGATCAGTGTAGTACTTTGCAATAGCGTTGCTTATCCTGGCTCAGAGTCCTGTTAAGTCTGTGTGACTCACTGATATATGGAAAACTCAAATTGAAACTGATGAGCCAGTTCAGTTGATTCTTTTGGCCGTAAAATGAAAATTCGCTACGCACATATTATCTTCTGAGGATGTAATTTACCGAGGGGATCGGTAGTGAATGGTCAAAGTGCTAACACAGAGACATAGTTGTAAATACAGGCATTAGACATACTCCTAGGATGGGTAAAAGGTCCTCTTTGTAATTATTTGTCACATTTCACTTCCCCTGCCTATAAGATGTATAATAGTTACATAGCTGGTTGAAAAAGACATGCAATACAATGCAAAGCTGAATTTGTCATCTCCTTCTGTTACGATTACTCAGTAGATTTGCTGGAAGTTTTATATATGCATAACAGTAATCATAACATAATGAGCAATGACAAATGAAAATCTAAGCTCTGCTATATTTGTGTGTCAATCAAATTGAACTTCGAATTCAACCATAGAGGTCTGTTGATTTTAATTGATAATTTTTTCAATCCTACCCAGTAAAAAGCAGACACATAGATATGTTGTGGCTCTGGGCAAATGCATTTCAGACTCCAATAGATATTAAAACATTACATGATTGCTTTGTTACTGCAAGAAAACATGGTAAATACTGTGTATGAAGGAAACAATCAGCATTTCTGAAAGTGAACCTGTCGTTGAAAATGAACAGATTGATATATATTCAGTAGGACTTGTATTTAACCCCTTTCTGACTACTAGTCATAATTCTTTGGCTCTTGGTTTTTTTTTTGCCTCCTAGACTTCTATGAGCCATATTTTTTTTTTCCATCTACATAGACATATAAGTACTTATTTTTGCGAAATAAGATGTATTTTTTAATAGTGCAATTGACCTACCATACAATATACGAGGAAACCGAAAAAGTGTGGTAAAATGTGAATAAAAGGCCCTGTGCCATGTTTGTGGGGGTATTGCATAATATTGGCCTTCGGATTCTGGCTTTGTGTGGCAGTGTTATTTGGTAACTGTATGACTATGATTTGGTCATTTTATACATAGAACTTTGTGTTACAGCTTTTTGTATATTCAAGCACTTGGTGATGGTGATGCGATGTGTTGCAGCAAGATTAAACATGTTAATGTTGGAAGAACTTTTTTCACCCTGACCTGAGTGTCATATAGCTTGAAATGGCCCTGCCCACACATTCACTGTTGGTAAAGGGTTAAACATCTCCTCTCACTTCATCTAGGTTATAAGTAATGATATCCATTGATATTCTTCTATTGTATAAAGTAATCATCGACTGAAATAACTGACAGTGATTAGATCGTCTACTGGACTCATTAAAAGGGTGTTCTTGTCAGGCTGTTTCACAGAGCCTGCTCCTCACAGCCAGCTTTAGGCTCCCTCTTCCTGTTCAGGCTGTGAGTAATTCTACTGCAGTTACTGACATTTCAGCACTGATATTTCTTGCTGATCCTGCTAGAGGGACATTGATAATGGAGAGGTTTTAATTGCAGAGCACAAGACTACCGAGCTCTAAATGGTTAAAGTGTGTCTGTAACAAAGATAAACAAGCTCCTGTGCTGCTAATAAGACACAGTAGTAGTCACGTCACCAATCCAGGGAGGAGCAGAAAGAGTAACTACAGAAACTTGAATAAACAAGCAGGAAATAAGAGCTGTTCTAGCTCTGCAATGAAGCAAAATCAGAACAGCAATGTATTTGGAAAATATACCTTTAATAGCATTGGCCTACATATTTAAGCAAATCCATGGTGGATGGGAATTAAATAAAATACATAATAACTCGATCAACTACCGCGTCTTTTGCCACAGAACTATTATTACAGTGTTGAGCGATAATTACGACAAAGTTGAAAATCGCACCGGTTTTTTATGTTGCTAGTCGATTTTTTAGATCACGCGATAATTAAGGTTTAAAATCTGCGCATAATCTATTAATATTGCCCATTTTCGTCGCTTCCATGGTCATTTTTTGGCGCCAGCAAATCAGCTTAGAGAATAGAGCAGGCTCTGAGCTTGTGTGTACGACGTCATGACTAGGTAAGATAGTGCCAAAAATACCTTTTATTATCCGTTACAATATCAGAAACGCTTTTTTTCACTTTTGGTGTCAGTCAAGCTTTGTTTTGATAGCAGGTACCCCCTTTGTCACTTAAATTTGAAACAAAGCAATTTTGTGAGTCACCAACAGGTGTATAGATAGGTGCAAAAATACCTTAATTATCCTGTATACCATTTCAGATATCGTGTTTTTTTTCACTTTTGGAGTCAGCAAGCAGCCATTGTTGTAGAGGTAACTTGCACTTAAATTTGATGAATCCAGAGTCAATTGATTGTAGTCACCACAGGTGTATTGATAAGGTGCCATAAATACGTATTATTATCCATATCCATTTCAGATAGGTGTTTTTTTTCCACATCCTTGGTCATCAAGCTTTTTTGACATAGGTACCATTGCACTTAAATTTGAATCCATGCAATTTTTGTAGTGCAACCACGTGTAATTGATAGGTGCCAAAAATACCTTTTATCTATCCGTATAAATTTCAGATAATGTCTATTTTTATTTTCACTTTTGTCAGTCAAGCTTGTTGATATAGAGGTACCTTGCACTTAAATTTGAATCCCGCAAATTTGTAGTCACCACCGCTTATTGATAGTTGCCCAAAAATACCGTTTTATTATCCGTATACTTTCAGATACGTGTTTTTTCACTATTGGTGCAGGCCAGCTTTGTTCATAGAGCCCACCCTTGACAATTAAAATGAATCCCGCAATTTATGGTAGTCACCACAGGTGAATTAGATAGGTGTCAAAAATACCTTTTAATATCCTATCCATTTTCAGATAGGTGTTTTATTTTCACTTTTGTGACATCAAGCTTTTGGTTGATAGAAGGTATCCTTTCACTTAATTTCTGAATCCAGCAAATTTGTTCTTGCATTTGAGGGATTTGATAATAAGCTGTGATTTGCCGTCTTTAATAAGGACTTTCCAAAACTCTCTTCCATACCTTCTCAAAATTTTTATATTTCTGAACACATGGAGCGAAATCAGGTTGTAAGTGAGCAAAGAGGCGGGGTTAGGACATGGAAGGTCAAGAGGTACGAGAGAAGGGTGCTTCCTTTCCAGTGCTGGCACAACACGCATCCATCGGATCGACGGTTGCAATGAACCGTCAGGGCCTGTCATCGCTGGTATCCAGGGCCCCTGAGAAACCAGGGTCCGCCATTAGGGGGGTAGAACCCCTACTGCCGTAAATGGGGCCCCGGGGCCCCCCCCACCAGCGGGGGGCCCCGCCTCGCCGGCCGAGGACACCGCCCCCATGCACCCACAGTAATGGTACAGAGATAAGACCGTAGGTCTTCTCTCTTACATGTGAAAGCAATGTGCTGTCAGAGGTGGGCCACTCCGCTAGCTGCAAGTTAAATAAACACAATAGGTATTACATTATTTTCCCATAGATTGAGTCTTCATACTTACTGCGCAGCTCCTCGCACGAATGGAACAGTCACCCACCCCCCATCCACCCTCTGGGCTGCCGGTGACCGTCATCAAATGTAATCAGTGAGTCCGCCTGTGGGGGGGCGATCACAGATCTGCCGGCACCCGAGGGAGGAATGGGGGTGACTGCTCCGTTTGTGCAAGAGCTGTATGCAGAAGTAAGGAGACGACTCAATCTAGTGGAATGTAAACACCTAGTTGTGTTTAACTGAACGTGCATCCGCGCGGGCCCCTGATTTTTATGGCAGGCCACTTCAAAGATCCAGTGGCGGGCCACCACGAAGGCCCCAGGGATGTGGGGAGCCGCACTGAAGGCCCCAGGGAAGTGGGGCCCCCGATCAAGGTCCCTGGATATGTGGGACCCCCTCAAGGCCCATGGGATAGCGTGGCCCCGCTCAAGGCCCCTAAGATTTGTGCCCTTGAGCTGGGTCCCCCACAAATCCCAGGGACCCTTGACGCGGGGTCCCACAAATTCCATGACCTGAGCGGGGGCCCCACAATCCCTGGGGCCCTTCCAGCAGGGCGCCGCTTCCCTGGGCCTTCAGGCGGGGCCCACATCCCTGGGGCCTTCAGGCGGAGGCCCCTACATCCCTGGGGCCTCCAGTGGATGCCCCTACATCTCCCTGCTGCCTTCAGACAGAGGTCCCCTACATCCCTGGGCCCTTCTGCGGGGGCCCCCCACAATCCCTGTCCTTCACGGGGGGCCCCCACATCCCTGGAGCCTTCAGCGAGGGCCCCTACATCCCTGGGGCCTTCAGCGGGGCCCCCACATCCCTGTGCCTTCAGCGGGGGCCCCCACATCCTGGGGGCCTTCATCGTGGCCCCCACCATCCCTGGGCCTTCAAGCGGGGGCCCCACATCCCTGGGGCCTTCAGTGGGCGGCTCCACATGCCATGTGGGCCTTTCAGAAGGCCCCCACATCCCTGGGGCCTTCAGTGGGGGGGCCCCACATCCTGGGCTCAAGGCCCCTAAGAATTGTGGGCCCTAGCAAATCCCAGGGCCATGAGCAAGGGTCCACAAAATCCCAGGGACCTTGCAGCGGGGTCCCACAAATCCCAGGGGCCTTAGAGCGGGGTCCCACAAATCCCAGGGGGCCTTGAGCGGGGTCCCCACAAATCCCAGGGACCTTGAGCGGGGTCCCCAAATCCCAGGTCCTTGAGCGGGGTCCACAAATCCCAGGTGGCCTTGAGCGAGGTGGTCCACAAATACCAGGGACCTATTGAGCGGGGGTCCCACAAATCCCAGGGGCCTCTGAGCGGAGGTCCCCCCAAAATCCCAGGGGCCTTGAGCGGGGATCCGCAAATCCAAGGACCTTGAGTGGACCCGCTCAATGCCCCGTCACTGGACCTGTGGTACCCCACACGACTGAGGGAGGAGGGCCCTTGAATGAGCCCCACACAGACAAGGGGAAGGTCGGGCAACTTTAGTGGGGCCTCTCAAGTTCTCCCTCTACCACAGGTAGGCCTAATACCTGCTACCTACCTAAGAGGACCCTAAAAAACTAACGACCAGTGCACCAAAGGGGAAATTATTACTATTTGGGGCACTATGATGGAAAGATTTGTACATAGAGGGGTGTATTATGAAATAAAGTGAGGATCCTCTAGGTTTTGTGTTGTGAATACTGCACGGGCGAGAAGTCCCTCATGGTGCCTAGGACCGATGAGAAGAAAAGGGAACGTAGAACACCTTATCAGATAATCCCCTGTGAGTCACTAAATGTAACTGCTACTTGGTTAACTTATATCTCCACTATGGGCCACATGTAGGAAAACTGTCTAGATGTAGGAACTTCCTTGTGCCCAAAAGATCAAGTAGCACCATTTAAGAGCTCCACTTTCATTTTATAATAGTGCTCTCCTTGAGAAAAAATAACGCTGGGAACGCTGATTGATTGCATATGATGCACGAATTTGGTTATGCTATGGGGACCAACACAGTGAGATTTAGACCTATACAGAGAATTTTTAAATGCATTTCCCCCTATATGGTCACTGTTATGGCGGTAATATTGGTGATTATTGTAGTGGATAAGGGTATATTCAGTAACATATTGTGGCATTATTCTGCATTTCTGATAAGTGGATACAATTTGTTGATTGTATGTTGTGGTATTACTTTGTCTTTGTATATTGTTGAATGTTTATCGGGTAATATCGGCCTTAGTACACTGGGTTTTAGTAGAGGTCCAAAAAACATTATAGTGGTAAAGTCCACCATACCTAGTGATATGTGGGCGGTATTTGTAGTAATAGGTGTTTTGGGTCCTGTTATCATTGGTCTTGTATGCGGTTTGGTCAGTAATATCCGTGGTGACATTGTCGGTATTTCTGCTGGCCCTTGTAAAACACACTGACCCACACAATATAGAATAAACTGTATGCTGGAAAATTCAGCAAGAACCAGATCCAAAGAACAATGGCCAGCCATAGCAATCTTTATTTTTATTACTGGGGTTGGGTTGAAGACGTGGTTGGTGGCGGCGGGCAAATTGGTTGACAAGGGGGTGGGGTATGAACAGGGACGGGATATATGACAGGGGGCGGGATTTAACAGGGGGGCCCAGACTTATAATCTGTAGGGTGCCCCTGAAATTTCTGATGGCGGGCCCTGCTGTGAATCTCAGTAACGAACACGATCGCCAATTATACTGTTTCTTCACTGGTTAATGCAACCTGCATCCAGCAGTCCTACCTCCTCGCCTCCCCAGTTCACGCCACAAATGTCGTGCATCGAGCATCACAAGCCCATCCGTCCAACAGAAGCGAAGGGCACCCCAAATGTCCAACATCATGTACCCCCCCCACCCCTGTGGGATAAATCCATTTTCGGAAGACCTCTTTGATGACAAAAGCGGGTTGGTGGGGTCAGAAGGCATGTTAAAAAGCTCAAGAGGCCAAAGAGAAGGATTATGTTGCACTGACCCCATCTACTCATGCCATCAGAGGAGGAAAAGGAAGCTGGTCAATCGCAAAAACTCCGGGCGAGATCCCACCCCATGTTCTGCAAACGCCTTGCAGTGCCTCTGCTTTGTAGCCCGCAGCTCCAGGATGCAGAAATTCAGGACGACGAAGACCACCTGTGTTGATGTGATGATGAGATGACGACAATTGCGGCTCCAACGTGTCTTTTTCAGCAGAATTTGCTTGCGAGCGCGCTTCATCACTGTATGAGGAGGAAGACGATGGGGAAGTGGGGACAATACGGTCCCAGCCTCAAAAAGGTAGAGGGAGGTCCTCACAAGTCCGCTGATATGATTTCCGCCAGCCACGGTCAGTCGGAATCCCTGCTCCTCCGCTTATCGCCGTGTCAAAAAGGGCCAGGACCTCTACAAGCAGGCCCTTTGAAGCAAGCCTCTGATTCACACCAGGCGATCGTCATATGCGTCTTTTGCCGTAAACGCATAAGTGGGAGGAAAAAAACTTAGGTGTTTAAACCCCACCCCCCAAACATGTTAGTCAAATGCAGCGAATGATGATTTTTAAATGGAGGCAACATTTGGGCCAAAAAAAAGGCCGGGCCCCGACCCCCTGGGTTTAAAACCACTGTCACACCCTTGTCCCCGATCCCCCTCCTCACCCCCACAAGCTTTCCCTTTAAATCCCCAATGTCCCCCAAGAGTCATGACCCAGGGATCCCCTCCGTTTCCCAGCCCCCCGGTCGCCCGGAAAAGACCCAGCACCCCCGAAAAACCCACCTCCCCCTTCTCCTTCCGCCGGGTTTGACGAATTGATGCCTTTAACAGCGGCAGTCTAGCACCCAAACCCTTTTCTATTTTCCAGGTTTGGGAGCAAAAGGGAAACCCCTTTCCCCAAAACCACCCCAAAACCCAAAAAGGGCCTTTTAAATTGTCGGCTTTTGCCAGGATTTTGGGGCCTTTGGGAAAATTGTTCCCTTTCCCACCCTGGTGGACACAGGGGGGGTTCCAAAAATTTCATGGCTTTTTGCCTGCCCTCAATCCCAATGCACCAGGCTTTTCTTTCCCAGAAAAGCCGCCCCTCCCCGGCCACCCAAAGTGTCATCTAAAAATTTCAAGCCCCTTTTTGTCTGCATTGTGGCCGGAAAAGCCCCATCTGACCCCCGAAAAAAGGGGCCCAAGTAAGCAGGGCCCAAGGGCCCCCGCTTTTTATCTTGGGGACAGCCTAAAGGGGTGAGTGGGTGGATTTTCTCTGGGGGGGGGACGGGGGTTTCCCAGGTCGGCGCCGCCCCTTTCAAAACCACGGGATGGTGCGGGTTTTTCCCCCCAAGGTCCCCGGTGGCATCACTTTTGCCCAGAAAAACCCAGGCCTTGTTGAAATTAATCTGTTTGGGGGGACCATCCACACACAGGTCAGGAGCTGTGGACAGCTTCTCAGCAACGAGAAACGAACGCTGGTGGGTAAACAAAAACCCTTGTGCCGGGCCCCAAAAGGTTGGTGTGCAAAAAACCCGGGAAATCTGTTTGCCCCCCTTAAAAGTTTGGTAGACGGGGAGAACATCCCTTCCCCTTGGCACATGTCATTGAACCTTTTTTCCCAAGAAATTTCTAAAAGAGCAAACCGGGTTTGGGACTCCCTGCTGAGGAAGGTCGGGTCTGAGTTCGAAATTCCGCCGTTCGCCCCCCCTTTTCGTCCCCCCTGGGGGTTTTTTGAAAAGGTCCACTCGGCCTCCCCGTCAACCGTCTAAATTGTTGACTTTCCCAACCCGCGGGAAATTCCCCCCCTCCCACATGCCCCAGCGTTTGGGGCCCAGCGCGAAAGGGCCTTTGCGCTTCCGAAAGTGAAAAATTGGCCTGACAAAAAGGGTGGGGGTCGGGGTTTTGGGCCCCCCGAGGTGGGGCTGGTAAAAGAGCTCTGCACCATCCTTCCCGGGTTTTGAAGAACCCACCAAAATGGTCAGTGCGGGCGACCCCCTTTGGGTGAGTTTGGCTTGTGGTGATTTAGTTCTGGAACGATCTTTTGGAAAACTCGGAAAACATAAAAATTTTCCCCCAGCGAGGAGGGGAGAGGCCCACAAATTGGGCCCGGGGAAAATTTCTCTCCTTTCGAACCCAAAAAGGCCGACAGTTTCAAAATTTTTATCGGTCTTCTTTGGGCCCGTGGTTTGGGGCCCAAAGGGTAGTGAAAGGGCGGGTTTATCAGCTCTCAGGGTGCATCTTCTAAAGGAAAGTAAGGGGGTTTTGTTAAACCCCTTGGGGGAGGAAGCGGAGGAAGGAGGGAGGTTTCCCCTTGGGACACCGACGTTCCAAAGCCCCTTTTGGGGGGAAAGTTTTTGGGGCGGCGAATTTGAGGGGGAGGAGGAAGATGAGGAAGATCTTTTTGTGTGCCCTCGCCCCAGAGGCTTGGGGAAATAAGGCTCCTTTCTCTCACATGAGTGTTTGGGGATCCCTTTTTTTCCCCAACAGTTCCTCGCTTAAGGCCATCAAAATGAAAAAATTTTTTTATGGGGGGCCCCCCTTTCCTTTTTTCCCCGGTAAAAAAACAAAAACTAAAGCATTTTCCTTTCCCCAACCCCAACCAAAAAATAGAGAGTAGAATGCGGGAAAAGGGAGCCCTTGCTGTTGATAAACCTGGAGACATCTGTTGGCCCTTGCTTCAGTTCCTCAAATTTAAAGGGGTGGAAACAACTTCAGGACGTAAAAGCAGTAGAGTGCCAAGTAGCCGAAGCGGGCACCCGCGCAGGAATTTTGGGCAAAAAAGCCTAATGGGTGACCCTTGGCAATCTTTATTTACCCTCACCAATGCAGGCAATGCGGGGCCCACACTTCAAAACCGGACCGTTTTAAAGATCAGGGTGCACAAAATATCTTGCGTCTCAACACCGATGTTTTTGTATGTGTTCCAGCCCAAAATTAGACTTTTGGGTTTTCCAAAAAAGGGGCAAATTTGGCCGAGCTCGTTCCCCACGCCATAGGGGTTGTTGCCCTGCCCAGCAGCCAGGGGTTCCTTTCTGAGCGGGACCTTAAGCCCCAGCTGGGGGGAGTCATTACAGACAAACGACCCGGGCTTTCCCAGTTAATGTGGATCTTTTTGCTTTCATCAAGATGAATCGGAAAGGGAAATCTCTGAGGGAATTTTTGGGGCCCCCCCAATTTGGCCGAGGTAAACTTTTTAGTTCCCGGGTCTCTTAAAAATTCCTTTCAAACAGAAATGGCCTCTTGAAAACCTTTTTTTTAAAATGTTTAAAATTTCTTACTGCAATTTTTTTTCTCAGTTAACAGTTCTTTTTGCGGGTTTTTGGGTGGGGAAAAATGTAAAAAAACAGAAAGGGTTTTCTTGACACACCGTATTCAATTTATCACTTTATTTTTTTAAAAATTTTTCCCGCATTGCCCAAGGTTTTGTGGTAATGTTGCTGTGAGATACAGTTTTAAAATCTTTGGTCCTTTTGAAAAAATTTGGGGGTTTTTAAAGGGGATTTCTCCATTACAATTTTTAAAACAGGGCTAAGAAGTCATATTTATAATTTTTTGGGGGTATTTTTGCTGTGAAAATACAGTTTTAAAAACCCAGGGCCCTTTGGAACAGAAATGTGGTTCAAAAGGGGGCTTTTTCCCCAAATTAAAATTTTTAATAGTGGCTAAAGAAGTCATATTTATAATTTTTGGGGTCTTGTTGTGTGGGGTTCACCCTTTTAATCATGGCCTTTTTGGGAACAGAAAGGGGGCTTTTAAGTGGAATTTCCCCCTAAACAATTTTTAAACAGTGGTGAAAAAAGTTTTTTTAAAATTTTTTTGGGGTTTCATGCTCCTTTGAAATGAAAAAATTTATCACAGGTCCTATTATAAAAAAAAATGTTGTTTCAAACCGGCATTTGTTCTTCAAAATTTGTCAAAAAGTGGTAAAAAGGATTTTGTTTTAAAATTTTTTGGGGGCATTTTGCTGTGCCATAAAACCCCAATATACGGTCCCTATTTTTTAAAAAATTTGGTTTTAACGACATTTGTTTTTAACAATTGTAAAAAGGGGCCCCTCCGGGTCATTTTTTTGAATTTTTGGGGGGATTTTGCTGGGGAAATTTGAAAAGCTATAAAAAAGGGTCCTATTATAAAAAAATGTTTTTTTCCCCTAACAACTTTTTTGTTTTTCCCAAAATTTGTGGGGAGTGGCCCCAAGGGGGTTTCATTTTTAAAATTTTTTTGGGGGGGCATTTTTTTGTAAAAATTTGCAGCTATCGGGCCAGGCCCTTTTTTTAAAAAAAAATGGGGTTTTTCTAAAGACATTTGTTTTCCCAAAAATTGTCAAAAGTGGTAAAGGGTGATGGGGGCCTGTCAAAAAACGGGAATAGGTAGGACCCTGTAAGGGGGACAATTTTCAAAATGACTTGTTTTTGCAAGATTTTTAAAAGGGGATAGCAACCCCCTTTTGTGAGAAAACCCATTTAATACTTTTAAAAAAAAGAGAAAAAAAGTTGGGGGGATTCCTCCTTTTTTAAAAAATGGTTTTCTAGAATTAAACTACTAAAAAACGTGCATGTACAAAATAGCTGGTAAAAAAATTTCCCTCTAAATTGTACGGGAGGTCGGGAAAATTGCCCAGATGGGTTTTTTAGAGGCATGGAGTAGGTGCAGGGAGAGAACAAAATCAGAGACAATTTCCTCCAGCCGTTGAGAAAAATGAGAAAAAAATCCCCCAAAAAAAAAGGGCCCCTGGGTGGACAGGGCATTAACCCCGGGTTTTCCAAGTGAAGCTAAATTTGGGGCCCGCCTCATCGGGGGTCAAACGCTACCCAGGTTTGATGTCTATGAGGAAGGGGAGGTTTACCTCCATTTAATTCCCGACTCTGCCTCAGCATGACTGTTTTTGTTTCGGGCATAAGGGCTTTTTACCCGTGTTAATAGATGACGGACGCCCGCCGGGCTCTCACCCCCACCACTGTAACTCGGCCCTGGCGCTGAATCTGCGTGTTAATGTGACAGACGCTAGCCTGGGCCCTCCGAACCCCCTGTAAGTCTGGCCCTGGCAGCTGGCTCCGTGTTTAAAAGTGCGGAGCCAGCCCGGGGTTAGGCCCCATGTAAGTCGGCCGGCGCTGGATCGTTGTTAATAGATGAAGACCTGCCTGGGCCCCCCCGACCCACTGTAAGTTGGCCCTGGCAGCGGGGCCTCCCTGTTTTTCCCTATGGCTGAAGGCAGCACTGGCTCTCACATTAGGGGCAATCAGGGAGCTTCAAATTTTTTCCCAAAAAATCAGATTTTGAAAAGGTGATTTCTGTGAAGTTAAGTAGTATCAAAAGGGCTCCAGGGCTGGACAAAATTGCACAATTTGAGGCTCAAAATTTTCTGGGGCTGGAGTTCATATGGGGTCGTATCATTTGATCTCCAAGGGTGTCTGTCCCTAATCACTGAAAAAGGTTTTGGGGGAAAAATGAAACCATTGAATTGATTGGCTAAAATCACTCTCAGAAACCCAGGAGGGCAAATGTCTTCTCAACTAAGAAGTTTTTTGGGGGTGAATTAGGACATTTTATTATTTTGGGGGATGTGCGAACGAATTAACACATCTACACTTGTAAAAAATACCTTTAAAAACTGCTGTGAGGGTTGTTTGTTGTATGTTATCACAATTGAAAAAAAGCAAAATGATAATAATGTAAAACTATAACTAAAACTTCCCTTAATGAATTCTGGAAAAAAATGTCAGTTCCCAAAAATTTTACTAAAATGACAGTTTACTGTACAAAATAGCATAGTGCCTCTTTGTGATTTTGTGGGTCCAAAAGGTTTAGGGGTCATTCTGCGGTACAGGAAAAGATATAGTCAATGTCCAGTGAGACTAAAATGGTGGTTGAAAAAACTCCTTTTTCCGTCACTTTTTTAAATCTGGGGGTCATGCAAGTTTGGGGCTCATGCTGTGGCCCAGGACAGGGATAGTCTATGTCCAGTGAAACTAAAATGGTGGTTCAAAGACTCCTTTTTCCGGCAATTTTTAATCTGTGGGTCAGACAGGTTTGATGGTCATACTATGGTCCAGGACAGGCATAGTCAATGTCCACTTCAACTAAAATGGTGGTTGAAAGACTCCTATTTCCGGCACTTTTTAATTTGTGGGTCAGACAGGTATGGGGCTCATGCTGTGGCCCAGGACAGGTATAGTCAATGTCCAGTGAAACTAAAATGGTGGTTCAAAGACTCCTTTTCCCGTCACTTTTTAATCTTTGGGTCAGACAGGTTTAATGGTCATTCTGCAGTACAGTACAGATATAGTCAATGTCCAGTTCAACTAAAATGGTGGTTCAAAGACTCCTTTTTGCAGCACTTTTTAAATCCGGGGGTCATGCAGGTTTGGCGCTCATGCTGCGTTCCAGGACAGGGATATTCAATGTCCAGTTCAAGTAAAATGATGGTTCTAATCATACTGCCTTCTGGCAATTTTTAATTTGTGGGTGATGCAGGTTTAAGGGTCATGCTGTGGTACAACACAGGGATAGTGAATGGTGTGTGAGTTTTTTTCTGTGGCTTTTATAACCTAAGTGTGCTGCCTAAGATGTAGCACGTATCCATTTGACTGTTTTGGATGTTAATTCCAGCTTCTCCAGCCCTGTTTGGGTGTAAGAATGAAGGTGTTGTTGCTCTTCCATAGACTTTATTGGTGATCGGCGATAATCTATTATCGACTATCGGAAATCGTCTTGATAATTGCCAATATCGACTATCGACCCGATGACGATAGTCAACGTAATCGCTCATCACTACTATTTACCAATCTGTTTGGCTCTTTTTACTATATGACATGCTACCAGCATATCAGATACTATACTTAATGTGACAGCTTCCATTTAAATGATGCCACAAAACAGAATATTTGCTATGTGTCATTATCAAATATATCTCCAGTCAGCAAACTGACAATAGTATTTACTTTTTTAACACAGATTTGTTTGTTTTCCATAATAGAGATTGTTCTATCTCTAAATCAGTCTTGTTGCCCCTTACTGTATTCTTTCCAGTCCAAAATTGTTGTTTTTATTAATTTGGCTCATATAATGTTGTGACCTTAAATTGAAATGTGTACTTACAGTGCCTCCTTATATAGCAATTTGCATTTTAATCAAATTATTTGACTATGAGGAGCTTAAGGGCTTATATGGTAAAAATTAACAAAGGTATAAAAGGTGTATACAAATTAAGCATCAGTCTTGCTTAACAGTAACTTCCATTTCTTATTACTAGTTTGTTAAAAAGAAAATACATTGTCTCAGGGAATGAAGCTATAAATCATAAGAGTGTCTAGATTAAGTTCCATAAGTACATTTAGATATTTTATAAGTTGCAGTCTATGATTTAGTTAAGTTTTGGAAATGTGAAAACAAGAAATTGGGGGAAAAAATTTTTTAGTTTACAATTATTACAGGCGTTTTTAAATATTTGTTAAGTCTTTTTTGGAGATCTATGTGTCCCTTATTTTTTTTCCCCTTTTGTTGCTATTTTGTAAATAGGTACATTTTTCCAAATGCAAATCTAAGTGACCACTATTCTTCTTGCTATATGATTAAACAAATTAATTTTTAATTTTTTAAGGGTGTATCCCAGGTTGTCATGGTTTTTGACAATAAAGAGACTCCTCGCAATCCACTTTAAAGGCTGTGTCTTCTGTCTCTCCTTAGTCGGTGGTAGCCCTGGCCAGGAAAAGTTTTATAATCAATATTATGAATCCCATAGATAATAAGAGATTTGTTGTTAAGTTTGAGAAAGAATCCACCTGAAGGCTGCAGCAACACTTACTACGTATGTATTGTATATTGTTACTCAGAGCTCCAACTCACAAAATGACAGAATGTTGTATCTAGAACATGGGGCTAAAATGTGGACATCCAGTTTACCATAAGACACTAGAAAACATATTAGGTTGGTGTAAAGCAAAAGTAGAGTATTTGCACATGGCAATGAATAAGATCTTAGTGGGAAATGTATGAACCTGGCACCAACTCACCAGTTCTACCTTTGTTTTTAATTGTTACGTTGACGTGTATGAAAAGTGTTCAAAGCCTTTATAAATTTTTTTCCCCGTTTTCCCAAAAAGTAGCACAGCCGGGCCCACTTTGAAACTGGTATGGTTTTGTGTCACATGAAAATTTTAGCTTATCATTTGAATCTGGTGCAAAACGCCCTCCCATCTTCAGCGCATTCAAAAGTATCATGTCTGGTGAAGGTTGTGCCATGTTTTGGCATACAAAGGTTCAGACATCAATAGAACAGGGCTATGACAGTTTGTTTGGATCAAAGCATGCCAAAAAAATGGTGTAGCCCCATTCATACATTTCGCCCTTAGACTTTTGGGCTGACTCACATTTTATACCTCTTTTTAAATAGTATATGAGCCTACAGTATGTATGAGAGTGTCTCACAACCAATGTGACAAACATTTACGCATAGAATGTATGCGTCAAAATTTGTCTCAGCTATGCCACTTTGAAAATGGTATGGGTTTGTACGAGTTTCATGCTATACTTTGGCACAGTTTTTGCGCCTCTTGATTCTGGCTTGACCCGCCCCCGCGTCTTTGGTGCATTCCATAGTTTTGTGTCTGCCACAGATTACGCCAAGTTTTGGTTCATACATCTATAGAATAAGGCTATGAAAGTTTTTTGGCTCTAAGCATGTCAAAAGAAAAGGCACAGTCCCATTTATACAAGTCACCCTTATTTTCCACATGGCAAATAAAAAATTACAGCTGGAATATAAGCTGGGTAAATGCTCTACATCTTAGGTTTGATTTGTACTTCCATTTTATCTGTTATTAATAGTGAATCTGTGACTGACTGTTAATTAGACAAATGAGTTTTAGCTCCACAATGCATTGAATACATATGACATGTCTCCCATGGGTCCTCCCATAGAGACAGGACATCTTGGTTTGGTATTACCAGTTATAACACTGTTTATTTTAATGTATGATATGATACTGTACAAATGATATACTGATACCATCTGGTTCAGTATACATTATTAAAAAGGTTTTTTGCTGTTTGCAAGTGATAGCATATAATTAGTATATTCCATGACTTGTTGATTATGGAGGTCCACAGGGAGACCCACCAATCATGAGAACAATGGAGATAAGTAGCAGTAGTTTCACAGCTCCTGGATAGCAATTATGTTATGATAGCAATCAGAAAGTGCGCCCAGCTCACAATGTATTTTTTTTTTTGCGATATCTTTAATTATTATTTTATTGCAACGTAAGTTTGATTTTTTGATCTTTTGTTCCATTCTTATCGGCAGTTATGTCTCACTTTTATAGTATTGTAATAAGCTTAGAAAAGGCTTTAGACCAGCACCAGTGAGAGCTTTTTATAAGGTCATAGACCAACATCAGCACTTATCTTCCTGTTTGAACAGTGAAGCCTGGGGTATCAGGAAAAGTAGTCTCAAGTGGATTTTTAGGCTTGAGAAAGCAGCATTAAATGGCAGTAAAGAACCAGAAGTTTATTGCACAGTTTGATGCAAAAAATGTTTTTTAAGGCTTCTTACCCTTTACCCCTGGTTTGAACTGGCTTCACTCCACTTTCATGTGACCCCTTGACGCATGCTTTGCCACAGTATATGCGGGACTTTTAAATTCATATGGGTGTTATCTAGCTTAGTTTCTTGTATTTGTTTACCCTTTAAGATAAAAAAATTGACAAAAAATGATACTAAAAACTTGTCAATGAGTTTTTTGTCTAAAAAAACATTGTCAGTCCCGGGTCAAATTTTTCCCTACTTTGCAATATATGACTTGTGAATCACTGGTGGTGATTTATCCCTATATAGATGTGAACAACCCCTTACAATATATTATACATTTTGTTTTAAAATTTGAAAAAAAAGTTTTAAAAATTCTTGTGTTCTGAAGGGAAAATCCACACCATGGTTACTTCTTAGGCCATGTCTTCATAGCACTGGTTTTTAGTTGGATTTTTAAGTGGATTTAGTATTTAGAATCTGCAAAAATCCGACTATAAATTAGTGCCCATAGACCAATAGAAAATCCATCTACACAGTATGGATTTTCTATTGGCGGATTTCTAAACTGTTGGCTTATAGAACATGTTCTATAATCTGCCATATAACGGTGTATTCTAATACAGTTAAATGTAAAAGAGCTAGATGAAATCCAGAAACCGACCACAAAAATCGCAACAAAAGCCACATTATGGCGATGTTAAGATTTCAGACGGCATTTTAACATTGCCGTGTAGACATAGCCTTAGATGGGAAAACTATGGTTAAAACTGACATGGAAAAGGACTTGGGAATCTTAGCAGAAGGTGCCAGGCAGCTGCTGCCAAGGCAAATAAGATCATGGGGTGTATCAAAAAGGATATATGAGCACACAACGAGAACATAGTTTTACCACTAAACAAATCACTGGTCAGACCACACATGGAATATTATATACAGTTTGGGGCACCAGTGTACAAGAAAGACATTGTAGAGCTTGAGGAGGTTCAAAGACAGGTTTTAAAAAGAGGGGGTTCATACATATGGTAAAAAAAAATTAGAAAAATGAAAAACCCCTGTGGATCAACAGAGATGTAAAGGAGGCAATAAAAAAAAAAAAAGAAAACGTTTCGATAAAACAGGGGGGGAGTGAAAAGGCAAAAAAGTATAAGGAAAAAAAAAATTTTGTAAAAAAAATGATTAAGGCGCAAGCTGGAGAAGAGGAAATTTGCCATAGAAAAATAAAAGTAATCCCAAAATATATTTTAAATTTTTTAAAAAAGTAAAAAGGTTAAAAAAGAAAATGTTGGCCCTTTAAAAAAATATTGAGGGGGGAGATATAGAGAAAAATCAAAACCTATTAAAAATTTTTTCTCCACGTATTTAACGAGGAGGATGACCTTTGTTGAGCAAAGGGGGGGGGTAAATTTCCAACTTAAAAGTTTCTGTCAAACCCAAGAAGCGTGCAGTTGCCCTTTGGAAGCTTAAAATAGACAAATCCGGTCCTGAAGATACACCCAGTGTCCTAAGGGAGTTAATTTTAAAGTGTAGTTGGCCCTATTTTTTAAAATTTTTGGATGTTAATAAGGGGGGGATGCCCAAAGGTTGGGACTGCAAAAGTTTTGCCCAAAATTCAAAAAGGGGTCAAAAATGATCCAGGAAAAACATAGGCCGGTGGTTTAACTCTGTTACTAGACTGGATCCTGCTACTGTGGGGTACTACAGGGTCAGTATTGGGTCCTTCCTTTTAATATTTTCATAAATGTCTTACACAGGGATTGCCAGTAGAAATCGATCTTTGCAGATGAATACTTGAAAAA